>WOXC01006603.1:0-168256 GCA_011680675.1 Gymnobelideus leadbeateri | reverse complement strand
TTTTTTTTTTTTTTAAAGCAATTGGGGTTAAGTAACTTGCTCAAGGTTACATGGCTAGTCATTATTTATGCGTGGGTGCTCATTTTCTGAGGCCAGATCTGATCTCGGGTCATCCCAACTCCGAGGCCGGCACTCTTACTCACTGCACCACCTAGCCGCCCCTTTAGGGCAATTGGGGTTAAGTAACTTGCCCAAGGTTACATGGCTAGGTTTTTGTTTGTGTGGATTAAGTGTCTTAGGCCGGCTCTGAACTCAGGTCCTTCTGACTCCAGGGCCGGCGCTCTATTCACTGCGCCACCTAGCCGCCCCGAGAGGCAAAGATTTTTAAGAAAATAAATAAAGCAAAACCCCTTTCTCCAAGGAATTGACAGTAGAAGTAAATAAAATTTGTGCTGAATTTAAGGGATGGGGATTACCATCATCATCATCTTCATCACTGTCATTATTACAATTATTAAACTCCCAATTTTGTAAAACTTTAGGTTTGAATAGGACAGCTAGATGGAAGAGAGGATAGAGTGCTTGGCCTGGAGTCAAGAAGACTCATCTTCCTGAGTTCAAATCTAGCCTCAGATGCTTACTGGCTGTGTGATGCTGGGCAAATCATTTAATCATGTTTGTCCCGATTTCCTCACCTATAAAATTAGCTGAACAGGAAATGACAAACCACTCAAGTATTCTTTTTCCAAGAGAGCCTCAAATAGGGTCATAAACAAACACAACTGAAAAATGATTTGGCAGTGATTAATGTTTGTGTAGGGCTCAATAGCTGAAGAGAGACAGAATAAGAAATATTATAATATGAAAAGCAACATAAGCATAGGAACTAGTTTCTGTGTTGACCACATGTAGTTTGTTGTGTGTTATGATACAAAAGTAGAAAGTTAATGTAACACCAGATTGGAGGAGGACTTGAATTACAGGCAGAGTATTGCGTCACTTAGAAGATACTTGGTTATTGATGAGGTGAGGAGGAGTACACCTAGATCTATGGAAAAAGATAATTATTCTGGTACCACTATGTAAAATTGCTTAGAATGGCAATCAATTGTCAATTAAAACCTTTAAGGAAACCATTTCAACAGTAAAGCAGGTTCTGAGGAAGGATTATATTAAAGAGGTAGCTTTTGGAACAGAAAATGGAGACAGATACAAAAAAACATAAAGGAAATGGGGATAAGCAAGATAGTTGCAAATTGAAATGCATTTCAATTAGTTTAATTTCAATAATTCAAAGTATATTGACTAAGTGCATTCATACTTATGTCATTGTATTTGCTACTGGGGATAAAAAGAAAGAAGAAAAAAATACTATGTAAAAGATCTTACATTCTAAGGAGATTTGGGCTGTACACAAGCGATACAAAGTATATACAAGCGTATACAAAATAATTGTCATTTCACAAAGGATGGTGTTCATCACTGGGTAGAGAGATAGACCATGAAAAAGTCTCACATAGAAAGTGGCACCTGAGCTATACTTGGAAAGAAAGTAGTAATCCCTCAAGGTGCAAGGAACACAATTCAAATATGACTGAATAATGGTGCAAAGGGGGGAAGTAGGAGACCAAATATTTTGTTTGGCGGAAAAGATATGGAAACAGATTGACTAGAATAAGAAGTGCCTGAAGAGTATATGAAAGTAGATTAGAAAGATAAATGGGAGTCATATTGACCCAGTTGTTTCATAACAAATGAAAGGAAAGAATGTATGTACATTATTTTGTAAATCAGAAAGTGCTATAGAATCATAGAGCTATAGATTTAGTGTTAGAAGAGGAAATAGGGGTCATCTGGTTTAATCCTTTCATTTTAGAGATGACAATACTGAAGTTCAGAGAAATCCAGTGGGTTTTCCAAAGATACATATAGAGCCAAAAGAAGAAAACCTGGGTCCTCTTTCTCCAAAGCATGTACCAGCATGCTGCCTCCTCAGCCATTATTACAACATATCACTGTAAGTTTTATTAACATCTTCTATTGTTGATATTGCTATTAGTATTTGTTCTCTCCTTGTCTCTCCCCCCACTTTCTCAATACTTTCTAGTGTCTCCTTATCACCCCTAATAAATACTATTATAAATATGATTTTTAAAGCCTGTTACCAGCTGGTCTCAACCTATCATTATAAACACATTACCCCCTCACACTCTCTTTAGACCAATGCAACTTGCCTTCCTACTATTCTACATACACAACAGGCCATTTCCTGCTTCTTGGCTTTGCAGGGGCTGTTCCCCTTGACTCAATTGCACTCCTTTCTCACCTCCAACCCTTAGCATTGGTAGTGTACTTCATTTTGAAGTACCACCTTCTAATTTTCACTTTTCCTAATCTCCTCAGCTAGGAGTGCCTGCCCAATAAAATCACATTTTCTATAATTTATCTATTCTTGTATATGTTACTGTGTTCTCTCCCAATATATTATAAGCAAATTGAGGTCAAAGTTTGTTTAACTACTGCTCAGCTTCCCTGTGCCTAGGCCAGTGAGTACTCCTTGATTTACTGTTTGCAAGTAACCGTGGCTTATTTTTTATATATAATGTATTACCATTTTGCTAAGAAAATTTAAAAAGACATAAATCATATGCAAACCATTATTTCACATAAGCATCAGTGTCTAAACTATAGCCTAGGCAGAGAGGTGTTCATAAAAATATAAAATAGAAAATTCTGTCACAAAAATGGTCAGTGTTTTGTGTTTCCTCAAATCAGCTTGACATTTTGAAATCCCTTTTAAACCAGTCCTTTTGACTTTTCACCTTCAAAATCAAGGTTAAAGTAACATTTCCTCTTCTGAAAATGCTCTTTCAACTTCACTGACAAGCACTTATAAATTGTGAAGTCTTTCAAGGCCATCAAATTTTAGCCATTAGAAATCCCAGGAGGAGTATCTTTTGGATGGAGGGAGGGAGAGAAATTTAACAGTATGAAAAATTAATTTTCTTGAATCCTTTCTCTTTTCTAACCATCTTGCAAAACATTCAAATTACATTTATGGAGTTCTTCTAGGAACTTTTCTGACATTGAGAAACTTTCTATTTTTTGGTGAATTTCAAGTTGCTGCTGGGCATACTGTAGTCAGTATTCTTGATTGCACTAGCGTGAAGATAGACCCCAATTCCAAGGAATTGCATATGATTTGGATTAGGAGAGATATATGCATGTGCTCTGCCTCCCAATCATCCCCCAGACTTCTTCCTTTAATTCACTTTTCCTTTATTCAATGTGAGCTATCACATGGCTAGGTTTACTTGCATTCCAAATGGCCTTCTTCTTAGGGATGCTTACAAAACCTAATATATTCTATGTCTATACCTTAGTGTAGACAAATCACTCTAACTGAATATGTCCTTGGAGGTATCTATTTCTTTAAATCTTTCTTGACAATTTTACATACAATGCGGCATTCCTGAATTTAAAAAGGAAAGCAAAATAAGGGGAAAAAATAAGAGGAAATAGATAGAAAAAGAACAGAAAAAAAAGAAAAGAAATGAAAGATGTAGGGAAAGGGACTGTGGACAAGGCCACAAATAAATGAGAATTTTTAGGAAATCAAGATTGCAGTGAGTGTGAGCAGAGAGAAATGAGGGGATACTCTAAACAGAAGAGGTGGCTCTGACAAAAAGACCTCTAGGGCAGAAATGGTATCTGAGAAAAGAAAATAATTGACCCTGAAAAAAGATTCTAAGATTTTAGAGTTGAAAGGAATCTTAGACTTTTCTACAAGTATTACTCCATTATTTTATAGGTGAGGAATTTGCTGTTGTTGTTGTTGTTATTCAATCATTTATGTTGTGTCTGACTTTTCATGACCCCATTTGGGGTTTTCCTGGCAAAGATACTGGAATAGTTGACTACTTCCTTCTCCAGCTCATTTTACAGATTAGGAAACTGAGGCAAAAAGCATTAAGTGACTTGTCTGTCATCACAAAGCTAATAAGTATCTGAGCCCAGATTTGAACTCAGAAAGATGAGTCTTCCTGACTCCAGGCCTAGCACTCCATTCACTATACCATCTAACTGCCCATACATGATGGAACTGAGGTCCAAAGTTATTTAAGTAGTGTCTTAAAAACCTAACAGATAGTAAGTGGTGCAGTGAGTAAGAGCACTGGCCCCAGAGTCAGGATGACCCGGGATCAGATCTGGCCTCAGAAAAAGAGAACCCACACATAAATAATGACTGGCTGTGTAACCTTGAGCAAGTTACTTAACCCCAATTTCTTAAAAAACAAAAAAACAAAAAACTAACAGATAATAACAAAGCCAAGGATTGAATTTCATTCTTTTGGCTCCAAATTCAGTTCTTTCCAATAGACTTGGCTTAATCAGCAGAGATTTGGGGAAGGAATTTGAGAAACCATGAGATGTAATGTGAGGAATAGCAAGTTTTATGTGGATATAATAATAATAACTTTAAGGATATGAAGAAGGGGCTGTTTGGCCAATAGAAAAATCAGTAGCTCATTTACTTAATAACTTAATTCTGCAGCATTCATCTCACTGAAAAGTGGATCAAATACCTCAATATTCAGAAAAAAAAAGAATAAAACAAGTATTAACTGTGACAGTAAGATGCTAGAATACATGAATAAAAAAGCTTCCAATTATCAAAATTTGGGAATATTTTGGGTTGTGAGATTTTTTGGCATTTTTGTTTCATTCTGTTGTTTGTTCTATATGATATCAACTATTTAGAGTTATCTGTGCCATATTATAAGTATATTATTTTTAATTGCCATTTGATATTCTATAGGTATATTTGTCTTGTACAAGTTTCATTTACTGAAAGATTTGTCCAAGAGGTAGCTTTACAGTATAGTGGAAAGAGTTAGGTCCTAGATTTAGGAAAACTTAAGTCCACATCCAGTCTCAGATGACCTGAGGAAATTAAGTTAATTTTGGTTCACCTCTTTTTCCATATCTGTAAAATGAGTATGGAAATATCCCTTGTTTCCCCAAATCACTGTGAAGTATAAAACAACATAATATTTGTAAAATGCTTTGTAAGTTTTACAGGACTATCTACATAAATTCTAATTATTGTGATGATGACAATGAAGATGATGATGATGATGATGGTGGTGATGATGCTATTGTTTATGTTCTACTTAAGATTAATCAAGCATCTTTTATTAAGTAAGCATCTTTCAGTTTTAAAGTGAGTTTTAGATAAAATGGAGTTTATCATCTTCTGACTACCTTGGGCAACAATCTGTTTAATCACAATCCTCTGCTCACCTTCTGTATACCCAGTTGTCATTCTGATTTCTCTCTTCTACTCCCCAAATCCAATCTACTGCCAAGATAGATCCATCTTATTTTCATAAAATCTCTTACATATGCTTCTTTCTTTCCTCTAACACAGCCAATACCCTTGTGCAGGCCCCTATCCCCTAATGTTTTGCCTGTTTCCATAGACTGCTAGTTGGTTTCTGGCAAAAGTCTCTCTACCCTCTAGTTCACCTTTCATCCAACTTTCAAACTCATCTTCCTAAAGTACAGATCTGGTCATATCACTTCCCTACTCAATAAACTCCAGTAACTCCCCATCACCTCTGGATTTGAAATTGAATCCTCCATTTGCTGTTCAAAGACCTTTACAATCTGCCAACCTCCCCTGCCCCCCGCCACTTCACACACACACACACACACACACACACACACACACACACACACACACACTCATTTCCGGTCTTCTTACACCTAATACTGCACTGCTCCCATATACTCTCGTTCAGTGCACTGGACTCATATATTCTTTGAACAAAATCCTCCATTTCCCAACTCTGTGAATTTTCACTGTCACTCATTTTTGGAATATTCTCTTTCCTCATTTCTGCCTCCTACCTTCTCTGGTTCCATTCAAATCCAGACTAAATTCCTCAAAATGAAATTACTTCTCCTGTGCCCATCACAGGCACACAAGGGGTGCCATGAAGTCATTGCCAGCAAGATTCTTCTCATAGTTCTCCTTCATTAGGTTGCTCTTTCATTTGGAAGATTGTCATCTATCTACCCAAGAGGCACTGTGGCTTCAGAAAAGGTTGAGAATGATCGATATGTTGTTTGTTACCTGACAACAATATCGTGAGGGCTTGTGGAAGGTCATGGTAAAATTTGGTGCCTGGAGAAGTTCATCAGTATTGTACATAGATTTCATGACAGTGTGCTTGTCCTGGTTACCAATAACAGACATTGTTCTTGTGCTTTCCTAGTCACCAATGGAGTGAAGCAGGGTTATGTACTTGCTCTCATGCTTTTTAGAATGATATTTTTAGCGATGCTGTCAGATGCCTTTGATGAGGATGAAAATGGCATCAAGTTGTGCTATCACATGAATGCCAAATTATTTAAATTAAAAAAAAGTAGTGGAGGAAAAGTTAGTGTGTGACTCTTTTTATACACAAAGGCTTGTGCACTCCATGCAGCCTTTGATGTTAAGATGCAGCAGATTATGGTTTAGTTTTCTGCCTCTTGTGCTAATTTTGATCTGATAATTAACACCAAGAAAACAGAGGCTCTTCTTCAGTCATCACTGCACCACCCATACATGGAACTGGATACTGCAAATGGAAAAAAAAAGAATGCTGTGAATAAGTGCACTTACCTTGGCAGTATACTTTCCAGAGATGTCCACATAGATGATGAGGTTGACACACACCTTGCCAGAGCGAGTTCAGTGTTTAGGAGGCTCTTAAAGTGTGGGAGAGAAGAGGTATTTGGCTGTCTACTAGACTGAAAGTCTATGGAGTTGTGGTGCTGACTTCATTGCTGTATGCCTGTGAAACCTGAACAGTTTATCAATGCCATGCCAGGAAATAATTCTTCCATTTGAATTGTCTTAAGAAGATTCTGAAGATCACATGGAAACATAAGATACCAGATACTGAGGTCCTTTCTTGAACTCAACTGCTTAGCACTCAGATTACTGCAGAGAATACAAATCCAATGGGCTAGTCATGTTGCTTGAATGCCAAACTTATGTTCACCTAAAATACTATTTTACAGAGAATTCAAACAAGGCAAGGACTTGGTCAGAAGACAAGGTCAGAAGAATTGATGCAAGGACATCTGCAAGGTCTCTCTATAGAACTTTGGTATCAATTGCAAAACATGGGAGATACTGGCGCAGGAATGCCCAGCATGGCATGCTTGCATTAAAAAACAAAAAGTGCTCTGCTATATGAACAAAGTAGAATTTCAGTAGTTCAAAAGAAACAGGAGACGTACAAATGTAGGGATATCTCCACTCCAAGTGTCCATATGGCCTATTTGTGACCAACCTGTGGTAGAGCATTCTCTTCTTGTATTGGTTTGATCAACCACTATACATTGACCCCTACATAGTAATGTCATTTTGGTGTCCCTGAGGCATGAAAGACAATAATTAGCTAGGCAGCAGAGTGAATAAAATAGTAGGCCTGGAGCCATGAAGATCTAAGCTCAAATCCTGCTCAGATACTTACTAGTTCTGAGACCACGGGAAAGTCACTTCATCTCTGTCTTCCTAGGTTTCCTGTACTATAAATATGTAATAATAGCAAGATCCTCATAGGGTTATTTTGAGGATTAAATGAGATATTTGTAAAGCACTTAACGTAGTGGCTGGCACATAGTTGGTACTTATTAGATATTTATAAACTGACACCAAAATGAAACTTCAGAAATTTGAGGGGTTTCTGAGATAAAACTAAGAATTTAACTCCAGCTCCAGCATCTCATTTTAAGGCTATAGTTATCCCTGATGGATCCCTGAGACATTTAACTTGAAGTGGGACACTCTGCATTGGGGCAAATAAAAAGACTAAATGGAGGAGTCTTAAAACTACCCTTTTATTAGGATTAATTACCTTGGTACTCATCTGGGGCTGGATAGACTCCCTTTACATAATTGTAATCTTTCCAGATGTGCCATGAACCCCAGAGGAAGTCACGAGGCCTACCTCCAAACCTCATCAGCTACTTTGGGAGTTTGGGGGTGGAGATCGATAGAAAAAAAATATGGGATGAGGATACATAGGGGGCCTTCTGAGGGACCACTCATTTTCTTCCCACTGTTAACTGTTTTTCATGCAGGGTATGATTCAGTAGCTTGATGTATCTTTTCTTAGCTATTTTGCCTTTGGCAATATCCTTTTTAAGAGATAGAGAACTGACTATAAATCATTTCTGGGTTAGTAGGGTACAGCTAATTTCTTGGCATACTTCAACTCAGCCCTTTTTGTTTTTCGTTTTAGTTGAAGGTGTGTTTAATGGTGACCTGGCCCCCTCAGCTAGTATGTATCAGAGACTTTCTAGCATTGTAACAGTTTATCTTATTTGCTTATTTATTTCACTTTTCTAAGTGTTTGACTCATTTTTCATTAACTTCTGCAAAAGTGTTTCTAAAAATAAATGTGCAAAATTCAATATGTTTAATTTTTAGAATGTTGCATTTTTATTTGTAAAGGAACATTAGAACTATGTGTAGACTGATAAGATGCTATCTTGAAGGATTTTTTGAATGAGTGAGAATACCCTTATGAATTTTTTTTACAAAAAGGCACTTTCTTTAACACAAATGTTTCCTGTTCCAGGAATACTTTCTAGGCACAGTGAGTTAATAAACTAATCTAATTGCTCCTTTTTAAAAATAATATGTAAAGGTTTCTATCCTTTCTGCCAAATGACATTTACCATCTCGAGATGTTTAGCACCAATAGAAAATCAAGATGATTATATTCCTTCAAAAAATCAAAACTCGGAGAGGAACTTAAAGAATTCTTTTAAAAATGGAAGTGATATGTTAGAAATATACAGGTAGTTTCTTTTTCAATCACCTTGACATGCGTTTGAGGTTTGTCTCTTGTGGAATTGGACATTCAGATCCCCTAAATGCCAAGTAATCACTACTTTTTGAGAAATTCACAATTTTCAATTGCCATTATCATATAAACTGCATTTTGTGAAATCTATTTTCAGAAAACATTATGAAATTCACTAGGAAATGGCTCAGTGTCATTGAGAGTGACTTAAAATTACATCATAATTCTAGATATACCAATTTCAAAAGATCACTTGATTCTGACTTTTTCACACTTGATAATTAAGTAGTTAAAGCAAATTATTAGAACCTATGATTTATATTCTCTTGAAAATCTTTTATGGTATACAAGTAGCAGAAATATGGATTCAATGACTTAATGGTCCAATCTTGCTGTTAATTATTGAAGAGTGACAGAAAAGTAATGGTGTACCTTCCACAGCATTTCTAAATTTACAAAGTTGTTTCTTCATCATAAACTTTTGAGGTAGGAACTGCAAGTAGTAGCACTTTTATTTTATAAATACAGTGGAATGAAATAAAAGAAATATTTAATTGTTGTGTGCCTATCCTGTCTGAGGCAAAGCAGTAGGTTCTAGAGATACATAAATGAAATAATCCTGATCCACAAAACTTTATCTACTATCTGGAGAAAATAATATTTATTCAGATAAGTAAATGAGAAATATACACATGGAAAAAATCCGAAGTAATTTGTGGAGGAGCGATGCAAACAACTGGGTAGATCAAGAGCGACCTTGAGCAGGAAGAAGTAACTTTCAAGTCAAGCATTGGAAGTAGGTGGGAATTTCAAAAGTCAAAAGAGGAGGAAAAAGCAGTACCAGTGTGAGGATTAGTCTGGGAAAGGGAATAGAGCTGGAGATGGAATGTCATAAAGAAAAATAGCAATAAGGAATTTTGGTTCAAATTTAGGGTATGTAATGTTGATTTATGTGAACTCAGTTTGCAGAAGTATGTTGGAGTCAAATAATGTCTTTTAAAGGCCCCAAATAGCAATTTATACTATATCTTCAAGGCAATAAGGAGTCAATGAAACTTTACAAGCAGGGTAGTGACATGTTTAGGTATGTGCTTTGGGAATATCAATTAGGCAGCTGAAAGCAGCAGTTTGGTGAAGGAAGAGACTAGAGTCAAGGGGATCAGTTAGGAGGTTGTTACAATATTACAAGTGAACTATGATGAGTACCTAAACTAGGGTGATGGCATTGTTAGTAGAGAGAAGGATATGTGAGTTTGTTACCATAAGCATTGTTATCCCTGTTTTACAGATGAGGAAACATGGTTCAGAGAGATTCAGCAACTTTAGTTTTAATCACCTAGTGTCAGAAATTTTTCTGAGCTGATATTTTAAGGGGGGGCAAAGAAATTGGGGTTAAATGACTTTCCCAAGGTCACACAGCTAGTAAGTGTGTCAAGTGTCTGAAACTGGATTTGAACTCAGGTCCTCCTGAATCCAGGACTGGTGCTCTAATCACTGCACCACCTAGCTGCCCCTGAGCTGATATTTTAATGCCAAATCTAGTGCTTTCTCCTCCCTCATATAGCACAATTTCTTCTAATCACGACAAATACCATGCCATCATTTAAAATTACAAGTTATCATCTTCCTTAGTTTTATTCTTTTTAAATGGAAAAGGTAATGAAGATAGAAAACAAATTCTAAACATTTCAAGTTTATACAAGTATTTGGAGAGTGGATAGACTGAAAAAAGCTGTAGTCATATTCTATGTTCTTATGCATACTAGTTGTGTAATCAGGAACCTTAGTTTCCTATTCTGTAAAACTGGAATAATTATACCTCTACTACTTACCTTACATAATTAGGAGATGATCAAATGAATGGGGAAATGTCTATGGAAAAAAACCCCAGAAAAAAAAAATGTGTATAGTGCCTACTATGTATCAGGTATCATACTAAGTACTTTTTACAAATATTATCTATCTCATTTAATCTGCACAACAACCTTTTGAGGTGGGTGCTATTATTTTTACATTATAGTAAACATTTTACAGTAAACAAAGTGAGGCAAATGAAGGTAAAGTTATGTCTTCAGGGTTATACAACTAGTCAGTGTCTGATGCTAGATTTGAACTCATATTTATTTGAGGACAAGCATTCTACCATTCTTCCCACTTTTATACCAGTTTCTTCTAAACTATATGCTGTATGGGAAAAGCTTTGCCAATATAAAAAATTCAACAAAGGTATTACTTACATATGCAATGTAATATATATATGCACATATATGTATATGTATCTGTATGCATATTCACACATATGTATAAAGTATTCATTATTAATATCCCTGTAAGGTTCAAAAATACTTAGAGTTCTCAGTCAATGCAGTTTACTATATCAGTAGTTATCCTAGGTTGAAAAGAACCTAGAAGAATAAGATTTTGAAGTACAGAAACAGAGATCAACAAATCAATCCACAATCATTTCAATAGGTATTAACTGTATGTAAATCCCTATGACAAACTCTGGGGAAACAATGAATGGGGTGAAACATTTACTGAAAACAATGTATGGGGTGAAACATTTACTGATGCTGAAGGAGCTTGCCTTCTAAAGAGATAAGTATATATATATATATATATATGAGTTTCTATGTGTGTGTGTGTGTGTGTGTGTGTGTGTGTGTGTGTGTGTGTGTGTGTATGAGAGAGAGAGAGAGAGAGAGAGAGAGAGAGAGAGAGAGAGAGAGGATTCTGGGAAGATGGCAGAGTAGGTCAGAAAATTCTAAGCTCTCAAGGTTTTCCCCCACAAAAGAGTTAAAATAGCACCTTAGGGTGAACAAAGTGTGGGTGGAGATAAATCAGAACAGGACCATAGCCTGGGTCCTCCTGGGATAATTTGAGAAGATCAGAAGAAAAATCCCAGGACTAGGTTTTGTCCCAGTGAAGAGTAAAACACCTCCAGGCTAGGTTACATTTAAACAAGTGGCAAGTCCTGGGGTTAGTTGCTTTGAGAAGCTGCCTTGGACCCAGCCACTGGAACATTTACCCCTGTGATAGTGATGGGAGTTGAGCTTTTGAACGGGAAGATTGGGGGGACCTCTGCTGACCAGGAACACCAGACCCAGCTGTGCTCCAAACAGTAGCGGGAGCAAGAAGGGACCAGCAAACACCTGGTGAGGGCAGAAGCAGTGGGTCAGAAAGCTCATGAAACATATAGAAAGATATCTAAACTTTATCATAGCATTCTGGGGGGGAGGATACACACACACACACACACACACACACACACACATACATATAGCTATATAGAAACATATATAAACTTTATTGTGGCCCTCAAGGGGGAGGAAGTTTGGGGGAAGGGAAAAAAAGAACAAAGTAAAAAAGTACACAGCAGAGAACAAAAGAAAATTTACAAGGAAGCAAAGAAAAGATGAACAATTCTCAACACAAGTATTATTTGTTATAGGATATCATATCATTATCATATTATGGGATATCATATCATATCATTTCTTGAAAAGAAAATTTATCGTTACATATTTTGAATCCTCTCATGTTCTGCTATGCACATGAAAAGTTTTTTTTTTCCTTTTAAACTTTGTGTTTAAGTTCCAATATTTAAGTTTTTGAAATGCTTTTGTCTCTTTTCTCTATTCGTGTTCTAGAGTTTGAGTCTAAAATAAAATTTTGGAAAAAATGTATGTATGCATATATGCATGTATACATATATACATATGTATGTGTATATATCTATATACATATGTATGTGTATATATCTATATACATACATAAACTCATATATAATAAATTCAAGGCAGTTAAGAAGTAGGTGTCTAGGGGACTTAGGGGTACCAGTACAGACTTCCTGAAGAAAGTGGTATATATGTTGTGTTTTAAAGAAAACCAGGGATTCCAGAAGATGGAACTGAGAAAGAAGGACATTTCAGGTCTTGAAAAATGGTACAAAGAAAGAGCAGGGAAATGCTGACACATTCACTACCTTGGTGGAGGCCATCATTACCTCATGCTTAGACTATTGCAATACCCATAGAGTTGATCTTCTTGACTTTGGTCTCTTCCAGCTCCAGTCCATCTTCCACTCAACTGTCAGATTAATCTTCCAAAAGATCTGTTCATGTCATCCCCCTATTCAAAAAATTCCAGTGACTATCTATTGTCTCCCAGAGGCATGGAATATAGAATCCTCTTTTGTCATTCAAAATATTTCATAGTTAGATCCCTTCCTAACTTCCCAATATTGTTAAACCTTACCCACCCTTTGGGGAAGCTAGATGGTGCAGTAAATTGAGCACCAGCCTTGGAGTCAGAAGGACCTGAGTTCAAACCCGACCTCAGACACTTTACACACTTAGTAGCCATGTGACCTTGGGCAAGTCACTTAACCCCAATTGCCTCTCCTTACCCCTCAAAAAAACAAAACCAAAATAAATAAATAAATAAATAAACAAACCACCCACCCTGAAGTACTTTACAATCCTGTGACTGTGGCCTTGCTCTTCCCCATACAAGTTTCCACTTCCTCTACTCAGAAATTTTCACTGGCAGCCCTGGAATGCCTGTAATCCACCCCACCTCCCCTGCATTTCCATCTCCTAGTTAACCTGGCTTTCTTTCTTTAAGTCTAAGATAAAATTTCACCTTCTGTGAGAAACTAAGTTTGATATATCTTTGTGGCCTCCCTGACCTCCCTGGTTTCCTTTAATTCCTAGCTAAACTCCCAGCTTTTATAAGAAGCCTTCCCTAACTCCTTTAATTCCAGTGCTTTCCCTCCTTTTAATTATCTCCTATTTATCCCATATATAATTTGCTGTTGTCAGAATGGGGATTTAAGATCTTCCCTGCCTCTAAGTCCTTTGATAGGCTTAAGTGACTCTCAGAATCTTCCTTGATTTGAAAATATACTCTGTCCCCTAATAGGTTGAATGTGGTCACATGAAGCCTGTGGCAGGAGGCTTGGTTTTCAGGAATGCCCACACCTTGGTGCTCTGTGATTGGGCAATGGGTCAAGAAGTTTGTGACATTCTCTGAGCCAGGAGAAGGCTTTATAAACCCTGATGTGATGCTTTGTTTTGGGGCTCACTTTGAGAAGTGTTGTGTGATTTGACCAGACAAGACTCTGGGCAGCTGTTGAGCCCCCCGACTTTGAAAACCCAGATGTTAGTGCTTCCCTCTCTGGTAACTGAATATTTATGGATGTAATGGTCAGACAGTTAGAAGCCTGTTGGTTTGATCTATTTCTCTGTTTTCTTGTAACTTTTGCTTGTTATTTGTTTGTATTCTCTGAAGCTTGGGGTGCTGACCTTTTCCCCCTGAACTAGGTAAATGACATATGTTTGATTAAAGCAAGATTGTTAACCCATTTCCAGTTGATTTCCTTTAGAAAAGCAGATCTAAGAACATGTGTTCGCAGCCACCCTGGGTATGCCAGGTGCTAGGGTCCTTGCAAATGTTCTGTTTTCCTTTATACACACACACACACACACACACACACACACACACACACACATTGAACACTATTTATTCAATAACAAAGCAAAGCAAAACATTCACAGAAAATTCATCACAAAACAATTCACAGAATTCACAGCATTCACAATATTACAACTTATCACAGAAAACCACAATATAGTATTCACAATAGCTTATCATTAAAATGACCACACAGTTTTCACCAAAGTGCTCACAATATTTAGAACAAAGAACAATCATCTCAAAGTATAATAGTCAAAGTCTTTCACTCATGTCGCAACTAAATTAACTTAATCAGTCACTTATTCAAAATCCTCCACTCATGGGGCAGCTAAATTAACTCTGTCACTCACTTATCATTAACAGTCATCTCAAAGTACAATAATCAAAGTCTTCCACTCATGGGTCACACTTGATTAACTCAATCAATCAATTATTCAGCAGTCTATTACTAAGTATCATACACAAACCTTCCACCCCTAGGTCACTAGTAAACTACTATTTCATCATTACTATGTACCCATGGAGAGGTCTTTTCATCTTGACTTGTGGCCGGTTCTCAGATTCCCTGGATCCCCTTCCATGGTCCCAGATTCTACCTGGATTCACCAGACTGTAACCTGCATTGAATGGCAGACAGCTCCCAGTTCCTTGTTCAGCTCTCTGGGTAGGTCCTGCTCCACACTGAAGTTCACAGGGTTTGGTCCATATCAGATCCACTATCTGCTCCAGGGAATTCAAGACTCAACCAAGCCACAAACAGACAAAATCTCATCATCCCAGTCATGCTTCCTCAGTCACCTGGGATCCTGGCTTCTGTACTCTGGGCTCCTGGCTCCTGGCTCTGAGTTGTGAGCTCCAGGCTCCTTGGTTCCTGTTCAGAAGAAGCTGCACCACAACAAATTCTCAGGAAATTCTGGCTTGTTGTCAATTATTTCTTCTGTAGCTGCTCTGCCACCAGATGATGGTCCCAAGAAATTCTGACTGTGCCTCTCTGGGGCTTTTCTTATATACACACAACATTAGCTTCCTGTTTCAGCCAACCCATTCCTATTATGTCAGTAACAGGAGACAGGAGTTCATACCTTCTCTTTCCCCAACAGAAGCTTGATCAGTTACTAAGTGCTAAGTACCTGCTACCTTTGCTAACACAAAAGGGTCTTCACTTTACCATTACACTTGCTTTGTATATATTTGTTTCAAGTTGTCTCCAGCATTTGATTATAAGTTGTTAGGAGCAGGGACTATTTTTTTGCCTCATTTTCATGCCTAGTGCTTAGCATTGTTCCTGGCATATAGTAGGCATGTGATAAATGTTTATTGATTGACTGGCTTGATATGTTCAGTTGCAAGTTGGTGTTTTGAGACTAGAGCTCAGATGAGAGACTAGGAGTGAATAAATAGATCTTATTCAGAGTCATCTTCATAGAGATACTCATTGAAACCAGGGGAGCTGACCTAAAAGAAAAGACTAAAGAGAAAAGAGAAACAGGTCCAGTATAGACCTTGGCATATATACATAGTGGGAGGGACACTGATGATGAATGAGCAAAGGTGACAGAAGGATCATTGGACAAGTAGGAAGAAAACCAAAGGAAAGCAGTTCCCCGACAATTATAAGAGATGAGATTATCTGGCAGAAGAGTGGATTTTGTAATGACAAATATAGCAAAGATAAAAGAAGATGAAGATTAAGAAGCCATTAGATTTACCTATTAGGAGATGTCACTTGTTTAGTTGGTTGGCAGAAAACACTTTCATTTGAAGAATGAACTGGATAGCCGCATTAAAGTTTGTTTTTCCAATTTAAACAAAAAAAAAATCAAAAGCTAGCAATCACTGACATGTGATACATGTCCTATAATGTCCTACCTGTCTAGTAACATAAAGAATAATAATTGACTTTCTGTTGAAAAACATTCATAGATTAAGATAACAACTATTGGCCCTAAAACTCAGCACATAAATAATGCCTATAAATATTTGAATTGTTTAAGCATAGACTCAAGCAACCATATACTTTCTCTTGACATTATAGTGGAAGTAGAAGCATGGCTGATGAAATGCAGTACTGTATGTCTAAAGTACACTATTTCAGTACATCAATTAAATGTGTTAATACAGAAATTGTCAAATGTTACTAACAAAATTGAAGTAAAAACACGAATAAAGAATATAATATCTACCCACCTTCAGGAATATTAAATTTTGAATAATAAAATCAGAATTTGTTTGGTGTTTTTTTTCCTTTTTTATTCCTATGTTACTTCTTCCCCTGAGGGTTTTTTTTTAATTTCTTCCTCTTTAGTTCTCTTATCAGAAGCAGATTGTGCTGTTTTGGGTCTTTCAGATTAGCCAAGAGTTCTATTTTGATCTTCTGCTTCTCGGTCTAGCAAGAGTAGGCTAGAATTTGATCATCTCACATGTTCAGACAGATTTGAACTAGCTTGAGTCAAATCCAGCTCAAGTTAAAATGAGAAGAGCAGAAAATGAGGAAAGGTTTGTCCAGAAAGAAAAATTAGAAGACCTTTGTGAACTCATCTAAAGTCCATGCTCTTTCATAGAGCATCAGGTAGAGCTTTATTTATTTTGTATTTGAATATTATGTAGAAATTTTGATCCAGCTCTGTAGAATTGAGAATAACATAGGGAATGGGATGCATTTATAAAAGGAATATTAACTATAAGTGTGTGTGAAGTGAGTAAGAAATGATTTTGAATCCTATTTCAGAAACTTCCTAGCTTTCAAAATGTGGGCACATCACTTAACCTCTTTTGGTCTTAGGTTACTCATCTGTAATAAAATGGGCATATTAGCAGTACCATTGTCACAAGTGGGTTGTGAAGATTAGATGAAATATTATGCAGCTACATGGTGCATTTGATAGTGTTGGTCCTGGAGTTAGGAAAAGTCATCTTTATGAGTTCAAATCCAGAATGAAACTATTTGACCCTGGACATATCACTAAACCCTGTTTTCTTCTGTTCCTCATCTATACAAAGATCTGGAGAAGGAAATAGCAAACTACTTCAGTATCTTTACCAAGAAAACTCCAAAAGGGGTCATGAAGAGTTGGCCACAACTGAAATAGCTGAACAACAATAATAAGTATTAATAAAGTTCTTTGCAAAGAATTCACTACCATATAAATGTTAGCTGTCATTATTATTATCAATTGCAACCAAGTTAAATTCACAAAAGGACCAAGGCCATATGAAAGAATTTTCTATTAATGGACTCTTCAGAAATAAGAGGGGCCTCAAAAATGTATGACATAGGGAGAAGCAAAGGATTTGCCACTTGGACCTATAATATCCCATTTGGTAATGTTGGGAAAAGGTATACAAAAGGGAGAGGGTCAAATTGTGTCTAACATAAAAAAAAAATGTTTTGAATAAATAAATGACGTTTGATCACAATATTTGAAAAATTGTACAATCTGGGGTAGAGTCAAGATGACAAAGTAGAAACAAGACTTCCATGCGGCTCCAGGTCCCACCTCCTCTAATTCATGAAAAAAAAAATGACTCTAGACAAGCTTTGGAGCTACAGAACCCACAAAATGACAGAGGGAAGTTAATCTCCCACAGAAGACAGCCCAGCAGGCCAGCAGGAAGGGGCCAACTCAGCAGTCTGGGAAGGGCTTGGAATAAATTATTCCAGAGGTCAAAGGAGCTGGAATTAAAACCAATAATACTCAGAAAAACTGAGTGTTGTGTTTCAGGGGAAATTATGTTCATTCAGTGGAATAGAGGACTTTCAAGCATTCTTGATGAAAAAACCAGAGTTGAATAGAAAATTTGACATTCAGATATAAGAAGCAAGAGAAGCATGAGAAGGTACACGGGGAAAATAAATCATAAGGAACTTATCAAAGTTGAACTATTTACATTCCTACAAGGAAAAATGATAATTATAACTTATGAAACTTTTCTCAGTATGAGGATAGTTGAAGGGAATAAAATTTATATATATATATATATATATATATTTATAAACACGTAGATATGTCTATATAGGAGGGTATATGGACATATGAATGCATATGTGAATGTTTGTATATATGGTACAGATATATGTATGTATATATATATAGACAGAGGGGACAGGACCAATTGAATAGGAAGAGATGATACTTAAAAGGTGAAATTAAGAGGTGAGAGAGGCATATAATGAGAGGAGATGGGGAGAGACAGAATGGGCTAAATTATCTCATTTAGAGAGGCAAGGGGATACTGTTACAGTGGAGGGGAAGAATAGGAAGGCAAAAGGGAATGAGTCAACCTTATTTTCATTGAATTTGGCTTAGGGAGGGAATGACATACACACTATATAGGGTATCTCACTCTACAGGAGAGTAGTGGGAAAGGGGGTGAGAGGGGTATGATAGAAGGGAAGGCAGGCTTGGGGGGGAGGGAAGTAGGAAGCACACACTTTTGAAAAGGGGTTGAATCAAAGTAGAAAATAGAACAAGTGGGGGGTGGGATAGGATGGAGGGAAATAGAGTCAGTCTTACACAATATATCCACTCTGGAAATGTTTTGCTTAGCTACATATGTACAACCTATATTGAATTGTTTATCTTCCCAGTGAGGGTGGGTGATGATGGAGGAAGGAAAAGAATATGGAATTCAAAGTATTAAAATCAAATGTTTAAAAAATATATATACACATATATGTGTAGAAATATATACATTTATTATTATTATTACTATTATTACTATTATTTTACATATAACTGGGAAATGACATATACAGGCAATGGGGCATAGAGATTCACCATGCTCTATTGGAAAGTTGGAGGTGGTATGGTGGAAGGTATGGGAGAGAGCAGTTTGGGGGAGGGAATATTCAGCGGGATAGCTGTTTTGGGGTGGTGGGTAGGGAATAATGGGGAGAAATATTTTAACTCAAAATCTTGTGGAAATGAATGATGTAAACTAAAATATATTAAAAATAGAGAAAAAATATGCAATCTGTAATTTTATCATTACAGGCACTATCACTGCCACTGTAGATCACAAACATACTCCAACTTGGGAAATTGTCTTTGAAAGTTACCATTGAGGGGGTGGCTAGGTGGCGCAGTGAATAGAGTGTCAGCCCTGGAGTCAGAAGGACCTAAGTTCGGATCCGGCCTCATACAAATAAAAACCTAGCCATGTGACCTTGGGCAAGTTACTTAACCCCAATTGTCCTCCAAAAGGCAAAAAAAAAAAAAAAGTTACCATCAATATGAAATACATCAATTACTCTGAAGCCAAATAGGGAATGAGCTTTACCAAGTTTAAATAAATTAGTCCCAGAATAACATTCCATTACCACAATTCTCAGTGCTTGCACCCCACCTGTACAGTCTTTAAGAAGTCAGTTTCAATGCCATACCATGACAATGTATTTAAGGAAGACTTTAGAGCAGAATGTAAACACATTTTAAAAAAATCATAAACCTGACTTTTAAATCTGATAAATTAATGCATAGCCTATATATTAATAAATCATTTATGTTTAATTGGGATTTGAATGTCTAGCAAATGTTTTGCTTTCTGGCTTTTGGAGAAATAGAGAAATGAAAATTTCTTAATAAATAATTTAGCTCCTTATCAGCAATTTGCAATTTGCTGATAAGGGCTATATTAAGAATAAATTGACATTACCTCAGGCATTTTCCCTCTTATACCATTCTGGTTCTTCCTCCAAAAATCATAAATGAATGAAAGGGTGGTGATTTAATCAGCATTGCTTGCAAAAGCCCTTAGAGAAGAAAAATAAACTTGAAATAATAACAGCAGGGAATGTAAATAACCATTAATAAATGTAGGATAAACAATATATTCCTAATTTTCAGTCTTCGTAAGCTATACACCATTGATGCTCATGACTCAATGGTAGGTTTATACTGGAAAATTCTGTTTTGTAGAAGCTGTTTTGAATAATATATAATTTAATATATATATATTATATATATATATATATAATATTATATAATATATATATATAATATATATATATATGAAAGATTTTTTTTCCTAAACATAAAACAAATGTAATATTTTCCCCAACATATGCAACAAAGGGAACAGGTCCTATTGCTTCTATCTCCATTTCCTCAGAGATTCTATGAGTAGCTTAAAACTGATGCAGACTCAAGTTCACTGTTAAATAAAGATTTTAATGAGATTAATAAAAATTCAGAAAACTCAAATCTTAGAACTTGATGAGCCAGTCACTTTTCAACTCTGATTCTTGCTTTTTACCTTGGAATCAGTTTTTACATTCTTTGTTTTGGGAAACTCTGAAATAGAAAGATTCAGGAAAGTCATTGTCTTAAAATCAACTGTTCTATCATTTTGGGATCTTTTTCAAGAGGTGATCAGTGAATTCTTTCAATTTCTATTTTGTTCTCTGGTTCTAGAGTATCAGGGCAATTTTCCATGAGAATTTCTTGAAAGATATGGCTAGGCTTTTTTTTTTTTTTCATGGCTTTCAGGTAGTACAATAATTTGCAAATATTCTCTCCCATATGTATTTTCCCTGTCAGTGGTTTTTCCAATGAGATATTTCACATCGCCTTCTATTTTTTTCATTTGTTTGGATTTGTTTTATAGTATCTTGATTTCTCATAAAATCATTAGCTTCCATTTGCTTCACTCTAATTTTGACAGAATTATTCTCTTCAGTGAGTTTTTGAAATTCTTTTTCCATCTGGCAAATTTGACTTTTTAAGGCATTTTTCTCCTCATTGGCATTTTAGACCTCTTTTGTCATTTGAGTTAGTCTATTTTTAAGGTATTATTATTTTTTTTTTTCAGTCAGGCTGTTGACTCAGTTTTTGTGATTTTCTTGCATCATTCTCATTTCCCTTCCCAATTTTTCCTCCTATTCTCTTACTAGATTTTCAAAACCCTTCTTGAGCTCCTCTATGGCCAGTAACCAAGTCATATTTTTCTCAGAGGCTTTTTATGCAGGAGTTTTTTTTTACTTTGTTGCCTTCTTCTGGTTCTATGTTTTCATCCCTTTTGTCCCCAAAGAAGGATTCTAAGGTTTGATTGCACTTCCTCTATTTGCTCAACTTGCCAGCCATCATTACTTGACTTTTTAACTCTTTGCCATGGTAGAACTCTGCTTCAGGAGTGGAGAGTGCTGTGTCCCAAATTTCTGGGGATTTGTATAGCTGGTATCAGAGTTTTTTCCAGGCACCAGCCTCAGAACTATGAGGATGACTGCCTCTCCACAGCCTCAACAGCCTCTGCCATACCAGCGCTCCTCACCACAGGACCACCACTCAAAAGTGCAACCAAGATCCAACCAGGGCAAAGCAAGAGAATCCTGTGTCAATGCCAAAAGAGAGATTCCTGCAAATGCTCTCTAGAGAGTCACTTGATACCCCTATGATCTGTAGACCTGGAGCGGGAAGCAGAAGCAGCAGCAGCAGCAGAAGTTGTAATTGCTATCACCTCCACCATACCTGGCCCAGGGGTCAGACCATGCTCTTCTCTCACTCAGGATCAACAGGGCTCCCTACCGACCTTTACTTTCTCTTTGGTGTTTATGGGTTGAGAAGTCTAGAAACCACCACAGCTGTGAGTCATTGACTCTCCAGAAGTCTGCTCTGTCCAGTCTGTGCCACTGGTCTGGGCCTGCATGGCTCACATGGGACAGCTTTTGGCTCCCAGTCTGGTGTGATTAAACCTTCCTGTTGGCCTTCCTGGCTACCTTCAGTGGGAGATTTGTTTTTCTCTGTCACTTTGTGGGTTCTGTAGCTCCAAAATTTCTTTAGAGCCATATTTGACAGGAATCAGAGGTGGTTGAAGTGGGAGCTCAAGCAAGTTCCTGCTTTTTCTCTGCCATCTTGGCTCCACCCCAATCAATCATTCTATCAATCAAAAAGTATTTATTAATAATTTAATATAAAGGGCTTCCAAGACAAAGAAAAGATGGCAAAGTTGATGAAGCAACTCAGGCGATCTTTTCCAACATTCCCTTCCAAGGAACTTGAAAATAATTCCTCAAATTGAATTCTAGTATAGCAAAGCCAATAAAAGGTCAGGGTGAGACATTTTTCCAACCAGCCCAAGACAACTCAATAGAACATAAAGGGAGGTTTGTGGCATTAGAGAGGGAGACTATCCTGGAGCACAGATGGTGGCAACATCATTTCTAGGCTTTGGTGTTTTCAGTAACATTAGCAGTAGCTTTGGGAGTTCTTGGCCAAAAGAAGATAAGTAGATGAGGCAACTGGTAAGAAAGACATTACAGGGGAATCCTGTGTTATCACAAGACACAGGTCAGTGTGCTGTTTAACAACTTTCTTTCCAATACAAATTTCTGAATCACAGTTCCTGGACAGGGAGAAGCATATGAGATTGAAAGGCAGGAGGGACCCTGAGGAGCAATAACACTTTCTGATGTAAGGGATCAGGGGTCCTTCCTGTGTGAGAAACAGAGTGTAGATTAATAAAGCAGTTATCCCTTCTAATACTGGATTACACTACCTTGTAAGCACCAAAAACCTCCAAACATTAAAAAATATCTCAGCAAATAGCAGTGTGGAAAAGATCAAATTTTTGGACATCACCCCATTACACCCCTCTCCCAGCTCAACTGTAACATAATATTTAAAGTCAAGAAATAGGCTCAAAAATGACTGAACAACAATAATAAAAAGGACCTAACCAAAAAAAAAAGCAAGCAAACAAACAAAACAAAAATGAATTACTATAATGACAGTGGTCAAGACAAAAATTCAGAAGAAGACAATGATGTTGAAACAACTATAAGTAAAGCAGCAAAGGAAAGAAAAAATGCAAATTGCATCCAAGCCCAACAAGAATACTTGGAACAGCTAAAAATATTTTTAAAATAATTAAGGATGGTGCCAAAATGATGAATTACAGGCAACAACCCAGCCAAACTTTCCCAACATTCCCCCCTAAAACAAATTCAAAATATTGCCTCAAATCAAAATTCAGAGTAATACAGCAAGAAAAATTTTAAAAGGAAGGTAAGAGTGAGATAATTTTCCAGCCTATGGCAAATTAGGAGGTGAGAAGGAAACATCTATGACACTTTGGTGAGAGCTAACCCAAAGCACATATAGCTAACAGCAGTAGCACTTGGATATGCCTGCAGCAGTGGTAGCAGTGGCTTCAGGAACTCTCAGCAAAAAATAATAAGGGTGTTGGAAAACTTATGAGAAAGAGAAAACAAGGAACACTTTGCTGGTACTTGGGGCAACTGGCACTAATTGGCAACTCTCTTGTATATATGCAGTTTTGAGTCATATTTCCAGGACAGAAAGGAGCTCCCATGGAAGGGTTATTAGGGAGGTGGTGCCCGGGTCACAGTTCCAAGGCAGAAAGGAGCACTAGTACTTGTGACTACAGAAGAGAAATAATCATTCCTGGGTAAAGACCCGAGTAGAGGCCTGGCAAACATTGACCACACCACTATGTGGATCATATAATCTTGGAAGTTCCAAAAAGTTTCAGACCCTAAGAACTAGCTTGCAAAACAGCAGAATGAAAAAGTCTGAGGCTCGGGAGAGTACCTCTTTACTCCGGGTGGGCAGAATCTAATTTTAAGATAAAGTTCAAAGTCAAGAAATAGACTACGAAAATGGGCACACAACAAAAAAGGACTTGACCATAAAAAAAGTTCAATAGTGGTAGGCAAGACCAAGATAACTGTGGAAAAAGTCACAACCAAAGCCTCAGAAATAAATGTTAATTGGTCACAAGCCCAACAAGAATTCATTTAAGAGTTGAAGAATGATATAAGACTGATAGAGAAAAGAAACTGGGGAAAGAAATGAGTGATGCAAGAAAATTATGAAAAGTGAATTAACAGTTTGATAAAAGAAGGACAAAAATACTGAAAAAATAACACCTTCAAAAACAGAATTGACCTAATGATAAAAGAGACACAACAATTATTTGAAGAAAATAACTCTTTCAAAAGCAGAATTGGCCAAATTGAAAAAGAAGTACAAAATGTTGAGTAAAGCAAATAGAATTTTCAAAATTAGAACTGGGTAAGTGGAATCTAATGATACCATAAAACATCAAAAAATAATAAAACAAAATCAAAAGAATGAAACATACAGAGAAGAAAATGTGAAATAACTCACTAGAAAAACAGCTGATTGGGGCAGCTAGGTGTCGCATTGAATAGATCACCTGCCCTGGAGTCAGGAGGACCTGAGTTCAAATCTGGCCTCAGACACTTAACACAAAAGCTAGCCATAAGACCTTGGGCAAGTCACTTAACCCTAACTGCCCTCCAAAAGGCAAAACAAAATTAAAAAAAAAAAACAGCTGATCTAGAAAATAGATCAAGATATTATGAAGGAAAATTGCCCTGATATTTTATATCAAGATGGTAAAATGGAGATAGAAAGACTCCCTGAGCATCTCTTAAAAGAGATCCCAAAATGAAAACTCCCAGGAATGTTATAGTCAAATCCCTGATCTTCTAAGTCAAAGAGAAAATATTGCAAGCAGTGAGAAAACCAACCAACCAAACAAGAAATACCCAATCAGCCTCCCCATAAAAAAGCACATTCAAATACCAAGTAGATATAGTAAAGTTCACACAAAATTTAGCGGGGGGTTTTACATTAAAGGAGTGGAGCGCTTGGAATGTGATATTATGAAAGGCAAAGAAGATAGGGTTACAACCAAGAATAACCTACACAACAAAAGTGAGTAAAATAGTTCAGGCTGAGTGGAGCGGGGAAGGGACATTTAATGTAATAGGAATTTTCCAAGGATTACTAGTATAAAGATAAGAACTTAGTAGAAAATTTGACACTCAAACAAAAAACTCAAGAAAAGCATTAAAAAGGCAATCCTGGGGAGGTTGGGGGTAGAGCCAAGATGGTGCAAAGGAAGCTGTAACTTTTCTAAGCTCCTCCTGAACCCCATCACTGAACTTTGGAAAATGAATCTGAGCAGATTTTGGAGTGTCAGAATCCACTGGGAGAAAGAGTGTGCCAGAATCCAGCCCAGGAAGGTGCCCATGTGGGTCCAGGAAGGAGGAGCACAGAGCACGTGGGGGCTGCACCATCCCAGACTAGAGAGCAGACTACAGGAGAGAAAGAAGGAGCCCCAGCCAGCTGACTCACCCTTGGGGTCACCCACCCCAAGGGACGGGAGGATACATTGGAGCTGCATAAGAGAGGGCTTGGGGCCCCCACCAGAGAGACAGCACCCTCTCCTGGGGCTATAAGCCCCCAGCCTGGAAGTTTAGAAATCACCTACCTGTTTTTCCAGGGGCCAAGATGACAAAGTAATTTCTGGCTGCTTCCCCCTCCCTGACCTAGAAAACCCAAAGATATGTATCCCACCCAGAGTGAAATCCTGAGATAGTGGAAATAGCCTCAGGCTTGGGTGTCATTGAGAAGGGGTGTAACTGAGGCAGCAAGGAGCACCAAGAGAAGAGGGGGAGGGGTCCCAACAAGCCCCACCTCCCCTGACCAGCAAAAGCCTGCCTGAGCAGTAGCTGAGGGTCATAGAGGCAGAAACCTGAAGTGACCAGACCATCCCTCCTCCACAGATTACCAGAGACTCCTTGCCTTGGCCTCAATCTAAACACCCAGAGGCTACAGCACACAAAGTCAACACCCAGGCCCTTAGCTCCTAGCCTGAGAAATTAGGAAATAGGAAAATTCCAATGGGAAGGAAGGAAGCTGAGAAAGAGAAGGGGAAGGCAAGAAAAATGATTAGAGCTTATTATAGAGATCAAGAACAACGAAATGCAGAGGACAACATGAACTCTATACTCACACCTGAGACCACAGAAGGAAATATGAATTGGTCACAAGCCCAAAGAGCATTCTTGGAGGAGCTCAAGAAAGATTTTAAAGGCCAGATTGGGCATGTAGAAAACAAATTTAAATCTACAGTGACTAAATTAGAAAAAAAAAAGTCTCACTGAAGAAAACAAATCCTTAAAAAATAAAATTAGTGAACTAATTGGAGACAATACCTCCCTAAAAGAAGGACCTTCAAAAATTAACCAAAGAGAATAATTTACTGAAAATTAGAATCAGTCAAATTGATGCTCAGGACACTATGATGCACCAAGAGTCAACCAAATAAAACATGAAGATTGAAAAATTGGAAGAAAGTGTAAAATATCTCACTGGAAAAACAAGTGACCTAGAGAACAGATCCAATTTTTGGTCTTCCAGAAAGTCATGATGAAAAAATCAGCCTGGAAAACATCTTCCAAAAGATTGTCAAACAGAACTGTCCTGAAGTCCTGGAATCAGAAAAAAAAATGTAAAATGTAAAAAAAAAAAAATTCACCAGACTCCTCTTGAAAGAGATCCCAAATTGCAAACTCCAAGAAATATCAGCCAAATTCCAGAATTATAAGATTAAGGAGAAAATACTGCAAACAGACAAAAAGAAACAATTCAAATATCATGGAACTACAGTCAGGATCACCCAGGACCTAGCAGCTTCTACATTAAAAGATCAGAGGGACTGGAATTCGTTATTTTGTAGAGCAAAAGAGCTAGGACTGCAAAGATTAACTACCCAGCAAAACTGAGCATAATCTTTCAGGCAAGGAGATGGTTGTTTAATGAAATAAGGGACTTCCAGACTTTCCTGGTGAAAAAGCCACAGCTCAATAGAAAATTTGATCTCCAATTACAAGACTCAAGAAAGACATAAAAAGTTAAACGAGGAAAATATACACACACGTAGACACATGCACACAAGCACACTCATGCACACATGCACATAACTTGGGATGAAATAAGAGCAAAATGTTCACATCCCTATATGAGAAGCTGATAATTGTCAATATCGAAATGTATATGATTATCATGCCCTTTAAAAGGGTTATACATAGAGAGAGGGTGTTGGTATAAATGAACTAATCTGATGATAAAAAAAAAGCTTATTAAGGGGGTCAAAGTGACTGTAATGGGATAAAAGGAAAGGATGAGACAGAAAAAGGTAAATTATACCATTTGAAGAGGCATAAAAACACACTATAATAGAGGGGAAAGAAAGAGGGAGAGGAACATCATTTGAACATTATTCTCACTGCTTCTGGTTCAAAGAGGGATCATTATAATTAGTTAAGTTTAAGATTATACCATGAAATGACATGAAAACCCATTAAATAAAGGGAAAGGAGGGAGAGAGGAGCACTAAATGAAATTTATTCTAATTGGTTTGGGGCAAAAGGGGGAATAACATATTCTGATAAGTATAAAAATATATTGTGTCCTATAGGCAGTAGGAGAGTAATCAGCAGATAAAAATGGGGGTATTAGAGGGGAGGGGCATAGTAGTAAGGGTAGAAGGTAGGTAAAGAAGGGGGTGTCACAGGGAACAAACAATGAGGGAAGCAGTAGTCAAAAGGAAAACCCTAAAGGAGGAGAAGGGAGAAGGAAGAAACAAAAACATAAGCAGGGGAGGGAAGAGAATGGAGGGAAAAAGACATATAGTCTTCATTACTGTGAATGTGAATGGGATGAACTCTCTCATAAAAGAGAGGTGGAACCATAATCCTACAGTATGCTACCTACAAGAAACACATCTGAAAAAAAGGGATACCCACAGGGTAAAAAAAAAAAAAAAGCAGGAGTAGCAATCCTTATCTCAGATAAAGCAAAAGCAAAAATAGATCTAATTAAAAGAGATAAGGAAGGAAACTATATCCGGCTAAAAGCACCACTGAGAATGAAGCAATATCATTACTTGACATATATGCACCAAGTGGTATAGCGTCCAAATTCCTAGAGGAGAAGTTAATGGTATTAGAGGAAGAAATAGGTAGCAAAACTCTACTAGTGGGGAACCTTAATCTCCCCCTCTCTGAACTTGATAATTCTAACCTCAAAATAAACAAGAAAGCAGTTAAGGAGGTGAACACACGTTTAGGGACACTAGATATGATAGATCTCTGGAGATAACTAAATGGGAATAAAAAGGATACTTTCTTCTCAGTGATTCATGGTACATACTCAAAAATTGACCATGTACTAGGCCACAAAAAACCTCACAAATCAGTGCAGAAAGGCAGAAATATTAAATGCATCCTTCTTAGATCATGATGCAATATATATATATATATATGCAATAAAGGGCCATGGAAAGATAGACTAAAAACTAATTGGAAATTAAACAATTTAATCCTAAAAAATGAGTGGGTCAAACAAGAAATTATAGAAACAATCATTAATTTCATTCAAGAGAGTGACAATAATGAGACAACATACCAAAATTTCTGGGATGCATTACAATCAGTTCTTAGGTGAAGTTTTATATCTCTGAGTGCATACATGAATAAATTAGAGAAAAGGGAGGTAAATGAATTGGGCATGCAATTGAAAAAGCTAGAATAAAGAACAAATTGAAAATCCCCAATTAAATACTAAATTAGAAATACTGAAAACCAAAGGAGAGATTGATAAAATTGAAATTAAGAAAACAATTGAATTAATAAATAAAACTATGAGCTAGTTTTATGAAAAAACAATAAAATTGATAGATCCTTAGTCAATATGATAATAAAAAGAAAGAAGAAAATCAAATTATGAGTACCAAAAATGAAATGAAAAGGGTGAATCTACCTCCAATGAAGCAGAAATCAAAACCATAATTAGGAATTATTTTTCCCAATTGTATGCACATAAATTTGACAATCTTAGTGAAATGGATGAATATTTACAAAAATACAAGTTCCCTAGATTAACTGAAGAGGAATTAAATTACTTAAATAACCCCATCTCAGAAAAAGAAATCAAACAAGCCATCAGTGAGCTCCCTAGGAAAAAATCTCCAGGGCCAAATGGATTTACTAGTGAATTCTGTCAAACATTTAAAGAACAATTGATTCCAATACTCTACAAACTATTTGGGAAAATTAGTGAAGAAGGAGTCCTACCAAATTCTTTTTATGACACAAATATGGTACTGATACCTAAATCAGGAAGATGCAAAACAGAGAAAGAAAATTATAGACCAATTTCCCCCATGAATATAGATGCAAAAATTTTTAGATAAAATATTATCTAAAAGTCTACAGCAACTTATAACAAGAATAATACACTTTGATCTGGTTGGATTTATTTCAGGAATGCAAGGATGGCTTAATTTTAGGAAAACCAACAGTATAATTGATTATATCAACAATAAAACTAGCAGAAACCACACGATTATCTCAATAGATGCAGAAAAGGCTTTTGACAAAATACAAGATCCATTCATTTTAAAAACACTACAAAGAATAGGAATAAATAGAACCTTCCTTAAAATAATAGGTAGCATCTATTTAAAGCCAGCAGCAATTATTTTATGTAATGGGGATAAGCTAGAAGCATTTCCAATAAGATCAGGGGTGAAACAAGGGTGTCCACTATCACCCCTCTCATTCAATCTGGTACTAGAAATGTTAGCAGCAGCAACTAGAGAATAAAAAGAAATACAAGGAATCAAATTAGGTGAAGAAGAGAACAAGCTATCACTCTTTGCAGATGATATGATGATACATTTAGAAAATACTAGAGAATCATCTAAATAACTACTTGAGACAATAAATACATTTGGCAAAGTCGCAGGATAGAAAATAAACCCACATAAATCCTAGGCATTCCTGTATATTTCTTATTTATTTATTTGTTTGTTTGTTTGTTTGCTTGTTTCTTCATTCATTGATTCATTCATTTATTTTCTTTTTGGAGGGCAATCGGGGTTAAGTAACTTGCCCAAGGTCATACAGCTAGGTTTTTGTTTGTGTGTGTTAAGTGTCTGAGGCCAGATCTGAACTCAGGTCCTTCTGACTCCAGGGCCAGCGCTCTACTCACTGTGTCACCAAGCCACCCCCATTCCTGTATATTTCTAATGAAATTCAACAGGAAGACATAGAAAGAGAAATCCCATTTAAAGTTACTGTAGCCATTATAAAATATTTAGGAATCTACCTGCGAAAACAAACCCAGGACCTATATGATGACAACTACAAAACACTTCTCACACAAATAAAGTCAGATCTAACTAATTGGAAAAATGTCAATTGCTCATGGCTGGGTCGAGGTAATATAATAAAAATGACAATTTTACCTAAATTAAATAATAAATTTAGTGCCATACTAATAAATTTACCAAAAAAGCTATTTTATAGAGCAAGAAAAAATAGTAACAACATTCATTTGAAAGAACAAATGGTCCAGAATATCAAGGGAATTAGTGAAAAGGAATGCTAGGGAACGTGGAATAGCTATACCACATTTTAACCTGTATTATAAAGCAGCAGTCATCAAAACTACTTGGTACTTTCTGAGAAATAGAGTAGTTGATCAATGTAATAGATTGGGCGAGTGAGACTCACCAGTCAATGACTATAGTATTATATTGTTTGACAAACCCAAAGACCACAGTTTTTGGGATAAGAATTCAAAAATTGCTGGAAAAACTGGAATACAGTATGGCAGAAACTGGACATAGACCATTATCTAACACCATATACCAAAATAAAGTCTAAATGGTTGCATGATCTAGGTATAAAGGTTGATACTGTAAGAAATCTCAGAAAGTAAGGAATTGTTTACCTACCAGATTTGTGGAAAGGGAAAGATTTTATGACCAAGCAAGAATTAGAGAGCATTATAAAATGCAAAGTGGATAATTTTGATTACATTAAATTGAAATGGTTCTGTACAAACAAAGTCAATGTAACTAAGGTTAAGAGGGAGGTGGGAAATTGTAAAAGAATTTTTACTATGTATGTCTCTGATAAAGGAATCAATTGTAAAAATATACAGATAATTGAGTGAAATCTAAGAATACAAGTTGTTCCCCAATTGATAAAAGGTCAAAGGATATGAACAGGCAGTTTTCAGAGAAAGAAATTGAAGATATCTATAAGCATATGAAGAAATGATCTAAATCACTATAGATTAGGGAAATGCAAATCCAAACAACTCTGAGACAGTACATCTCACCAGTAAGATTGGCTAAGATGACAAAAGAGGAAACTGACAAATGCTGGAGAGGATGTGGGCAAATTGGAATACTAATGCATTGCTGGTGTAGTTGTGAAATGATTCAACCTTTCTGGAGAGCAGTCTGGAATTATGCCCAAAGGGCTACAGATAATTTCATACCCTTTGACCCAGCAATACCACTAGGGTTATATCCCAAAGAGATCATAGAAGTGAGAGGAAGAACCATATGTACAAAAATATTTATAGCAGCTCTTTTTGTGGTGGCAAAAAACTGGAAATTAACGGGATGCCCATCAATTGGGGAATGGCTGAACAAGCTGTGGTATATGCATGTAATGGAATACTATTGTGGTATAAGAAACAAGGAGCATATGGAATTCATATTTACCTGGAGAGGCTTATACAAACTGATATTGAGTGAGAAGAGTAGAACCAGGAGAAATTTGTACACAGTTACAAACACAACGCATGTGTGATGACCTACTTTGGTAGACTGGACTCTTCTCAACAATGCAGTGATATAGGTCAATATCAAAAGACTCATGATGGAGAGAGATGTCTACATCCAGAGAAAGAACTAGAAAAAACTGAGTTTTAATCCAGATTGAAGCAAACTACCTCCTCTTTTTCTTGTTTGGTTTTGTTTCCTCTTTACCATTTTTCATTCCATCTGATACAATCCATCTTTATAACCCGAGGAATTTCTACTGTGAAAGTATTTGCAGATTCTAAATTTGATTGTATGCCAATGTGGTGGGGGAAGGAGGGAGGGAGAAAAAATTTGAAACTCAAAGAATTGTGGAATTGAATCTTGTAATCTAAAAGTAAACAAATTAATAAAGACCAAAAAAAAAAAAAAAAAGACAATCCTGAAAGAGAAATTATGTTGGATTAGTAAATTTAAACAACTCACATTCCGACATGGGAAGGTGATATATGTGATTGCTAGGAACTTCATCATTATCAGGGTATTAAGAAGCAGTGTACATAAATGGAGGGCATTGGTGTGAGTCAGTTGTGTTCAGATGATCTCAAAAATAAATGAAGAGGTGAGATAAAGTGATGGACTGTGGAAAAGAGGAAGGGAGAGGTAGAATGGGGGAAAACTGCTTCAAAAAAAGAAACATCCAAGAAAAAAACTTTCACAGGGGAAGAGAAAATGGTGTAGTTTTTTTTGGGGGGGGAGGGGGCAGCAGGCAATTGTGTGAGCCTTATTTTCATTAAAATTGGTTCAAAACGGAAGCATATAAATTAATATATATATATGTATAAATAACATGTATGTAGATATGTACATACATTTGTCTATATATTCAGCTGAGCATAGAAATCATTTTTATCCAACAGGCTACTGGGAAGATAAGAATATAAATGAAAGAGGGAGGGAATTACAAAAATGAAGACAGATTTAAGGGAGACATCGGTCAGAATCAAAACAGACTTTTGAGGAAGGAAAGCATAAACAGAGAGAGAAGGAGAAATAGAAGAAAGTAGGATGGAGGAAAATATACAATAATTTATCTTTACTTTTAATGTTAAAGGTATGAGCTCACCCATAAAACAACAGAGGATAATAGAATGGATCAGAAACCACAATGTAGCAATTTGTAATTTTCGGGAAATAAACCTGAAACAGAAAGAGAAACATAGAGTCAAAATAAGGGACTGGAACAGAATCTATTATGCTTCTCCTGAAGTTAAAAAAAAAAGGCAGGATTAGAAATCATGATCTCAGATAAAGCAAAAGCAAAAAGAGACATAATTAAAAGATATAATCAAGGAAACAATTTTTTTTCTGCAACGTGGGCTTAGTAATAACAGTATTAAGTAGAGACTTTAGACACAGTGACTAACCAACAGTCAATTTGTTTGGTCCTAGTGTGAGTTGCTAAAGGATTGTGCTAGAGTGGTGGGAGTATAACAATAGGGAAAGGACATAAACATATACAAACATATATTCTCTCTGTCTGTCTATCTGTCTCTATCTCTCTATCATCTATCTATTGATCCATCAAGACAGTGTGTGTATATGTGCATGTGTATATGCATATGTTTATGTATGTATGCACACATGCATGTACATGTATCCATATATACAATATGTTTATATGATTGTGTACATGTGTGCATAAATATACATACACCTATATGACTGATATTATGAAAATAAAATTGACAGACATGACAACAGATTGGATATGTGAGTGTCCACATCTATATTGCATTCTTGGATATCTGGAAAAATAGTGGTGTCCCTGCCAGAAATAGGAAAATTAGGAAGAGTTGAGATTTTGGGCAGAAAGATAATAATGTATATCAACATACAAATTCCTTACATACAGAAAGGTATGGGTCCTGAGCAGAGGACTGGCAGCTGGTGTCAATACCATTGATGAGGGTTCTATATTAACCCTTCCCTCATTGCAGAGAGAAGTATAATTTATTATGGTCTGATTGCTTACACAAGCTTGTGATGGTACTGATGACGTTCTACTCGTTCCTGAAAAAATAAAAGAGAATTGTCTAGGTGAATTGTTTTTGTTTCCTGCATATAGCTTGGGGATGCTGGGGATCTTGAGGGGCAATTTATGATTTCCTCTGTGTCCCTTTATGTTTTGCATGTTGTAAACAAATTCATTTGTGGTGCATTCTCCCGAGAGTCTCCTTTGACTTTGAACATGAAAAAGTACTGAAGGGCTCAGAATTATTAGTGCTACAAAGTCAATTCTATCTGTGTCCTTGCCAATATCCCTGTGGCTTTTTCTTATTCTTTTGGACATATCTGTATCAGAAAACAGCATATAAAAGAAAAAAATGTAATGCTGTTAGGATAAACTATGAAAGTTGAGATATTTAAAATATTTACCTAAATGTGAGTAGAAATAATAAATCCCACACTCTTTTTACTTAAAAATAAATTTAATATTTTGGGAGAAGGGAGAAAAAGAGAAATTAGTTTTAAAGTCTAACCATGAAAGTCTATAACTTTTTCAATGTAAGAAAAGATCAATATTAAAATAATTGCCATAAAATTTTTGTTCTGTTGTGACTTTTCAGCTTAGGAGAACAACTAAATGGAAAGAAAGGCCATCAGAAATATTGCCTATAAATAGGGGCCAGAGACACTTTGTACAGTACCTGACAAGGACTAGGAACTTAATAAATGTTCATTGACTACCCATTGACTAAGGCAGTATACTACAATGGTAGGAAAAAAAAAACTATTTTTGGATAAAAGGATACGATTTAGATACTAGTTTTCCTACTTGCTCCCTGTTGGACTTTGGAAAACTAATCTAAACTCTCTGGGTCTCAATTTCCTTATCTGTCAAATGAGGGGATTTGACTAGAGAGATGATGGGAGTCTCTTCTAGCAAACAATCTATTTTACTGTGATTCCAAAAAGATATAATGTCAGAGTTGGAAAAGGTCTCAGACATTCCCTAGCCTTTTAACCATCCATTTTTTAAAATTAATTTATTAGTTTATTTTAAGTTAATAGGATTCAATTCCATAGTTCCTTGATTTTCAAATTTCCTTTACTTCCCTCCCCCCTCCCCACACGACAGCATATAGTCCAGTATATGATCTGCAAATGCATTCATGTTAGACAGTATTCCAATTACAAAGTCGTATTGTACTAGCTGGGATGAAAGATGGTAAGGAAGAAATAAAACCAAATGATGAAAAGAACAAAATCATTTAGTTTGCTTCCATCAGGATTCAGGCTCAGTTCTTTCTAGTTATATCTCTGGATGGTGCATTTCTCACTTTCTTGAGTCTTTTGGGATTAACTTATATCACTGCATTGCTGAAAAAAGTCCAGTCTGTCATAGTTGGTCATCACAGATATGGTATGTCTGTGACTGTATACAAATTTCTTCTGATTCTACTCTTCTCGTTCAGCATCAGTTTGTATAAGTCTCTCCAGGTAATGATTAAATCCGTCCACCTGGTTTCTTATAGCACAAAAATATTCCATTACATTCATATACCACAACTTGTTTAGCCATTCCCCAATTGATGGGCACCCCTTCAGTTTCCAATTCTTTGCAACCACAAAAAGGGCTGCTAAAAATATTTTTGTACATATGGGTCTTCCTCCCACTTCTATGATCTCTTTGGGATATAACCCTAGAAGTGGTATGGCTGGGTCAAAGGGTATGAAATTATTTATAATCCTTTGGGCATAATTCCAGATTGCTCTCCAGAATGGTTGGATAAGTTCACAACTCCACCAGCAATGTATTAGTGTTCCAATTTGTCCACATCCTCTCCAGCATTTGTCACTTTCTTGTTTTGTCATCTTAGCCAATCTGACTGGAGGGATGTGGTATCTCAGAGTTGTTTTGATTTGCATTTCTCTAATTAATAGTGATTTAGAGCATTTCTTCATATGCTTACAGATATCTTTAATTTCTTTCCTGAAAATTTCCTGTTCATATCCTTTGACCACTTATCAATTAGGGAATGACTTGTATTCATATAGATTTGGCTCAATTCTCTATAAATTTTAGAGATGAGTCCTTTATCAGAGGCAGAAGTTGTAAAAATTCTTTCCCGGGGCAGCTAGGTGGCGCAGTGAATAGAGCGCCGGCCCTGGAATCAGAAGGCCCTGAGTTCGGAGCCGGCCTCCGACGCTTAATCCATACAAACAAAAACCTAGCCGTGTAACCTTGGGCAAGTTACTTAACCCCAATTGCCCTAAAGGGGCGGCTAGGTGGCGCAGTGAGTAAGAGCATCGGCCTCAGAGTTGGGATGACCCGAGATCAGAAAATGAGCACCCACACATAAATAATGACTAGCCGTGTAACCTTGAGCAAGTTACTTAACCCCAATTGCTTTAAAAAAAAAATTCTTTCCCAATTTCCCACCTCCCTCTTGATCTTGGTTACATTGGCTTTGTTTGTACAGAAGCTTTTCAATTTAATGTAATCAAAATTATCCATTTTGCATTTTATAATGCTCTCTAATTCTTGTTTGGTCCTAAAGTCTTCCCCTCTTCACAGATCTGTCAGGTAAATTATTCCTTGCTTTCCCAAATTGCTTACAGTATCATCCTTTACACCTAGATCATGCACCCATTTGGACTTGATTTTGGTATATCGTGTTAGATAATGGTCTATGCCCAGTTTCTGCCATACTGTATTCAAGTTTTCCCAGCAGTTTTTGTCAAATGGTGCATTCTTATCCCAAAAACTGGGGTCTTTGGGTTTATCGAACAATAGATTGCTATATTCATTAACTGCTGGGTCTCCTGCACCTAATCTATTCCATTGATCCACTACTCTACACCTCTGCCAGTACCAAGCAGTTTTGATGACTGCTGCTGTATAATACAGATTAAGATCTGGCATAGCTAGTCCACCTTCCCTAGCATTTCTTTTCATTAATTCCCTTGATATTCTAGACCGTTTGTTTTTCCAAATAAATTTTGTTATTATTTTGTCTAACTCTACAAAGTAGTTTTTTGGTAAATTGATTGGTATGGCACTAAATATATAGTTTAGTTTGGGTAAAATTGTCATTTTTATTATATTAGCTTGACCCAGCCATGAGCAATTGATATTTTCCCAACTATTTAGATCTGCTTTTATTTGTGTGAGAAGTGTTTTGTAGTTGTGCTCATATAGATTCTGGGTTTGTTTTGGCAAGTAGATTCCCAAATATTTTATAATGTCTACAGTGACTTTAAATGGGATTTCTCTTTCTATCTCTTGCTGTTGAGTTTCATTAGAGATGTACAGGAATGCTGAGGATTTATGTGGGTTTATTTTATATTCTGCAACTTTGCCAAATTTATTTATTGTCTCAAGTAGTTTTTTACTTGATTCTCTAGGATTCTCTAAGTATGTCATCATATCATCTTCGAAGAGTGATAGCTTGGTCACTTCTTTACCTAATTTGATTCCTTTGATTTCTTTTTCTTCTCTAATTGCTACTGCTACTGTTTCTAGTACCAGATTGAATAAGAGGGGTGAAAGTGGACACCCTTGTTTCACACCTGATCTTATTGGAAAGGCTTCTAGTTTATCCCCATTGCATATAATACTTGCTGATGGTTTTAAATAGATGCTATCAACTATTTTGAGGAAGGCTCCATTTATTCCTATACTTTCTAGTGTTTTTAATAGGAATGGGTGTTGTACTTTGTCAAAAGCCTTTTCTGCATCTATTGAGATGATCATGTGGTTTCTGCTAGTTTTATTGTTGATGTGCTCAATTATACTGATGGTTTTCCTAATATTAAACCATCCTTGCATTCCTGGAATGAATCCTACCTGATCAGAGTGTATTATTTTTGTGATAAGTTGTTGGAGTCTTTTGGCTAATATTTTATTTAGAATTTTTGCATCTAAATTCATGAGGGAAATTGGTCTATAATTTTCTTTCTCTGTTTTATCTCTTCCTGATTTAGAAATCAGTACCATATTTGTGTCATAGAAAGAGTTTGGTAGGACTCCTTCTTCACTAATTTTCCCAAATAGTTTGTAGAGTATTGGAATCAATTGTTCTTTAAATGTTTGATAGAATTCACTAGTAAACCCATCTGGCCCTGGAGACTTTTTCCTAGGGAGTTCTTTGATGGCTTGTTTGATTTCTTTTTCTGAGATGGTGTTATTTAGGTAATTCACTTCGTCTTCAGTTAATCTGGGCAACTTGTGATTTTGTAAATATTCATCCATTTCACTAAGATTATCATATTAATGTGCATAAAATTGGGAAAAATAATTCCTCATTATTTTTTGATTTCCTCTTCTTTGGAGGTAGATTTTTATTTTTGATATTCATAATTTGGTTTTCTTCTTTCTTTTTTTTAACATATTGACTAAGGGTCTATCAATTTTGTTGATTTTTTCATAAAACAAGCTCTTAGTTTTATTTATTAATTCAATGGTTTTCTTAATTTCAATTTTATTAATCTCACCTTTGGTTTTCAATATTTCTAATTTAGTACTAAATTGGGGATTTTCAATTTGTTCTTTTTCTAGCTTTTTCAATTGCATGTCCAATTCATTGACCTCCCTTCTCTCTGCTTTAATTAAGTATGCACTCAGGGATATAAAACTTCCCCTGAGAACTGCCTTTAGTGCATCCCACAAATTTTGGTATGTTGTTTCATTATTATCATTCTCTTGAATGAAATTATTGATTGTTTCTCTGATTTCTTCTTTCACCCACCAATTTTTTAGGATTAAATTGTTTAATTTCCAATTAGTTTTTAGTCTATCTTTCCATGGCCCTTTATTGCATATAATTTTTATTGCATCATGATCTGAGAATGATGGGCTTAATATTTCTGCCTTTCTGCACTGGATTGAGAGGTTTTTATGCCCTAGTACATGGTCTATTTTTGAGTATGTACCATGTACTGCTGAGAAGAAAGTAAATTCCTTTTTATCCCCATTCAGTTTTCTCCAGAGATCCATCATATCTAATCTCTCTAAGATTCTATTCACCTCCTTAACTTCTTTCTTGTTTATTTTGAGGTTAGATTTATCGAGTTCAGAGAGGGGAAGAGTAAGGTCCCCCACTAGTATAGTTTTGCTATCTATTTCTTCCTCTAATTCCTTTAACTTCTCCTCTAGGAATTTAGATGCTATACCACTTGGTGCATATATATATGCATATATATTGCTTCATTCTCGATGGTGCCTTTTAGTAGGATATAGTTTCCTTCCTTATCGCTTTTAATTAGATCTATTTTTGCTTTTGCTTTATCTGCGATAAGTATTGCTACCCCTGCTTTTTTTACTTTAGCTGAGACATAATAAATTTTACTCCAACCTTTTACCCTTATCCTGTGGGTATCCCTTTGTTTCAAATGTGTTTCTTGTAGACAGCATATTGTAGGATTATGGTTTTTAATCCATTCTGCTATCTGCCTCTGTTTTATGGGGGAGGTCATCCCATTCACATTCCAGTAATAATGACTATCTGTCTCTTCCCTTCCATCCTATTCCCTCCTCTGTTTATGTTTTTGTTTCTTCCTTCTCCCTTCCCCTCCTTGAAGTTTTCCCTTTTGACCACCCCCTCCCTCAGTGTTCCCACCCAGTGATCCCTCTTCTTAACCTACCCTCTCCCCTTATTACTGTTTCCCTCCCTTCTAATCCCCCCTTTAGTCTCCTCTTTTTCACCCCCCCTTACCCTTCTGCTTTCTATAGGATGAAATAAGTTTTTATACTTATCAGAGTGAATTACTCCCCATTTGATTCCAAACCAATGAGAGTAAATTTCAAACATTGCTCCTCTCCCTCCCTCCTTTTCCTCTATTTAATGAATTTAGGTGTCTATTCACATTAAAATCTTAGACTTCACTGATTTAAGTTGATCCCTCTTTGAGCCAGAACCAGTGAGGATAGTGTTTGAATGATGTTCCACTCCCTCTTTCTTTCCCCTCTTCTATAGTGTGTTTTAATGTCCCTTCAGATGGCATATTTTACCTTTTCCTATCTAATTCTTTCCTTTTTCCCATTACAGTCTCTTTGATTCCCTTAATATTGTTTTTTAGACATCATGTTAGTGCATTCATACCCACACCCTCTATCTAAGTATAACCCTTTGGAAGGTCATAATAATCTTAAAGATTTCGAATATTGCCAGTTATCAGCTCCACATATAGGGATGTGAACATTTTGCTCTTGTTGCATCCCAAGTAATGAGCGTGTGTTTGTGGGTGTGGGTGTGTGCACTTATGCATGTGTGAGTCTGTGTTTCTCTTGTTTACCTTGTTATGTCTTTCTTGAGTCTTGTAATTGGAGATCAACTTTTCCATTGAACTCTGGCTTTTTCATCAGGAACATCTGGAAGTCCCTTATTTCATTAAACAGCCATCTCCTTGCCTGGAAGATTATGCTCAGTTTTGCCGGGTAGTTAATCCTTGGTTGTAGTCCTAGCTCTCTTGCCCTACGAAATATCAAATTCCAGTCCCTCTGATCTTTTAATGTAGAAGCTGCTAGGTCCTGTGTGATCCTAACTGTAGTTCCTCAATATTTGAATTGTTTCTTTTTGGCTGCTTGTAGAATTTTTCTTTAATCTTGTAATTCTGGAATTTGGCTACTATATTTCTTGGAGTTTTCAGTTTGGGGTCTCTCTCAGGAGGAATCTGGTGAATTCTGTTGATAGTTATTTTATCTTCTGATTCCTGGACCTCAGGACAGTTTTCTTTGACAATCTCTTGGAGGATGTTGTCTAGGCTGCTTTTTTCATCATGGCTTTCTGGTATACCAATAATTCTTAAGTTGTCTCTCCTGGATCTGTTGTCTAGGTCAGTTATTTTTCCAGTGAGATATTTTACATTTTCTTGCAATTTTTCGATTTTCTTGTTTTGTTTGATTGACTCTTGCTGCATCATAGAGTTATGAGCTTCAATTTGATTTTTTCTAATTTTTATCGAATTACGGTCTTCAGTTATTTTTTGAAGTTCCTTTTTTAGGGAGGTATTTTCTCCAATTACTTCACTGAGACGTTTTTCCAAGTTGGTCACTGCCTCCCTGATTTGGTCTTTAAAATTTTTCTTAAGCTCCTCCAGGAATGCTATTTGGGCTTGAGACCAGATCATGTTTCCTTCTGTGGTCTCAGGTGTGGGTAGAGAGTCTATATTGTCCTGTGTATTTTGTTGTTCTTGCCCTGCATAGTATGCTCAAATAGACTTTTTTGCCTTCCCCTTCTTCTTCTTGGCTTCTTTTTTTCCCATTTTGACTTCCTGTTTCTTAGTTTCTCAGGCTATGAGTTTAGGGCCTGATCCTTGACTTTGAATACCTCTGGGTGGCTAGTTTATGGCTAAGTCAGGGAAATCAATGAGGGATGTAGATGAGTAGGTGTGGGTGCATCTGACCACTTCAGATTTCTGCCTCTATACCCCTGGGCTATAAGTAGGCTTTTGTTGGTGAGGAGAGGTGGGGCTTGTTGGGACCCCACCCTCTCTTCTCTTCAGACTCCTGGCTATCTCAGTTACACCCCTTCTTGCAGACTCTCAAGCCTGGGGCTATTTCCATTAACTTGGGATTTCAGTCTGGGTGGGATACTTATCTTTGGGTTTTCTGCTTCATGAAGGAGGGATAGGAGGATTGGAGCAGCTAGGATTTACTTTGCCATTCCAGCCCCTGTATTATACAGGCAGGCAGTTTCTAAATTTCCAGGCTGGGGGCTGAATGCAGCCAGAGAAGCCGCTCTTTCCACTGAGGGCCCAACTCTCCTACGTGGCTCCAATGATCCTATCCATCCGAGAGATGACTGTGATTCGTCCTTGGTAAGTCTGCAGGCTGGGGCTTTTGCTCTCTCTGGTGTAGTCTGCTTGTCTGCTCTTAGGTCTGGGCTGTGCAGACACCATGTGCTCTGCGCTCGACCAGTCCAGACACACTGGGCAACCTCCTGGGCTGGACTCTGCCACACTTCATCTTCCGGTTGGCTCCGTCACTCTGGATTCCACTCAGGTTCACCCTTTGAGCCTTAGTGACTGATGAGCTCAGTGAGGTTACTGCTTCCTTTCTGCCATCTTGGCTCCTCCCCCTAACCATCCATTTTTAATGCCAAGAAATACAAGGGGGAAGGGAAGGGGATACACATTTTTGTAGCACTTATTATAACAGTCAGGGCACTAATATCTCATTTGATTCTCACAGCAAACCTGGATGGGGGAAGGGAGAGGAAGGGACTAAGTGCTGATATTACCCTCATTAGGCAATAGAGGAAACTGGGGCAGAATTCAAGATACTTATCCAAAGTCACTTAGTAAGTAGCTAAGCCTGGATTTGAACTCAGGTCTTCCTGCCTCCAAGTATAGTACTCTACCCACTATACCATCTAGACACTTTATATATATATATATAATAGCATTCACAAATAGTATGAGATTCAAATTCACTCTGTCACAACATTAACTGACTCTAGGATATGTTAAATGTTTAATGTTTTTTATAGATTCAGAAGGTATGGCCTTAGGACAAAACCCTTCAGATGCCACTTAAACATAGCTGTGTAAGGGTAATGGAATTTGAACACCACATTTGGATGGACTTGTTGACATGATGAGAGGTGGCTGAACTGGGAGGAGCTGGTGCCATGTATAGGGAGAGGTCCGAGCTGAGTGAAGAACTTCTGGGAACAACATCATGGAAGCAAAGAGAGAGAGAATTCCCAGGAGCCAGAGTTGCTGAGAGAGATAGATAACTGTCTACCAAAGCTGCCCAGACTGCTGAGGGCCAGTTGGAGCTGCCCAGGACTTCTGAGAACTGCCCCCCAGGGCTGCCTAAAACTGAGGAGGCATGATTTTGGTACTGATATTTTGTCTGTGTGTTTTGATGCTACTTTGTCAGATTTGTTTGTTGATAGAACCTTCTTGGGCCTAGGATGATTTCACAGGCAGAAGAAGGTGAATAGAAGAGGGTGCTGGAAGTATGCATGAATATTACGGTGTCTTTGTTAAGCTTTGTCTTCCCAGGAACAGAAACTGTGGAGAACTTGCCTCGGGTCAAGATGAATAAAAGACCCCTCCTTAGGTATTGAATGCTGTGATTATATTGTAGCCTAGTTGTGACCTAGGGGTGAATGACCTTTGTGCTTTCCACTGTCCCTTGAGAGCATATTTGGTGGTGACTGATGATATTGTAATGCAGCTGTGATCCAGGGGTGGAAAACTTTTGACCTATGTACTTTTTGACTTACCAAATGAATGTACTTTGTTTATGATTGGAAACTTATCACCGATTTAGGAAAGAAGAGTCTGTGATTGACTAAATGAATGTGCTACCCAGGGTTGGGTTACTTTGACCTTTGTACTTTATGATTGAATTAAGGACTCACTACATGATTGAGTTACACATGGTGAATGCTGTATTTTGATTTTCTGTGAATGTTTTGTCTTAATTTGTTACTGTATAAATGCAGTTTACTATGCTTATGATTAGAACCTTGGAGGATGCCCATGCATGGCATTACAAGCTGCCACCTGCACACTGACAATATGAACTTATAAAGAGTTGTTAAGATAGTTGTGATAGAAATGAATTCTTTATGACAATCATGAGATCTGATTTGATGATATTAGATCTGACACATATAAGGAATTAAACTATATGCAGAATACAGTGGATTAGAAATAACATATAAAAGTACTTATGGCCTTTGATCTGATTATGTTGAGAATATCCATCACAAGTGAAGAAAATTAAACTTCTTAAGTACTCTTAGGCAGTGGTTCATCCATGACTTTCAGTGTTATTCAAATTCATGTAGTAAATATAGTATGGTATAATGAATAGAATGCTGTGAATGAGCCCAGGAAGAGCTGGAGGAAAGTAGAGGAGAGGGTAGAGGAGGGAATGGGAGGAGAGGGGAGGGGAGGGGAGGAGAGGAGACATGATCAAATGCATCTCTGAGTATATCACTCTGAGTATATCACTGACAAATGACCCTGAGTATCTCACTTAACCTCCTTATCCCTCAGGTAACTAACTTTTCTAAGACTTTTCTACTAAGTTTTCAATGAATTGTCATTTGAAATTGGAGTGAGAATAAGCATAATCAGAGCTTTTTCATGTTGGTGAAATCAGATCACTCTCTTGCTCTTAATTACTCTTTATTCAAATACATTTATCATCTACAAAATTATTTTAGGACCAATATGACCCTGATATATGAGATATGATAGAGGAGAAAGATAAAAGTTGTATCATTGATTCTTTTCTCAGTGTTTTTTCAATAAAGGATATAATGTTGGGCAAGCAAAAATAAGAAATATATTTAAACCATGTTAAAAAAATTCACATGCTCCCCATGTTAATTTTTTTGTGAATAGAAAAATAGGTTAAACAACTCTATAGGATGCACTTATTTCTCTTGAAACACTTTTAAAAGTGGTTTAGGCAGAAAAAATGATGGGGGAGGAAAGGATAGGGTTTTGTCTAGCTGCCATTTTGTCATCTGATTATTACATACATATGTATGTATGATATTTATATTTACATATTTTTTGCATTTACACATAATATTTTACACAATTATATATTTATATAATTTTACATTAATATGTGTACATGTGGGGGCTATATAAAGGTTTGTAGTAGTATTGTATTTTGGGGGTGCTGTTAACCCCAAAATGCAAGAGTATAGAACATGGGTATGCCTTGAAAAAATTTGACCTCTCAAGCCTTCTTTCTGTCAAAGTAGCAAGTTTACCATGGCACTGGTTGGAGTGGGTAAGATCCCTAACGAGTTTGTGTATTTGTGACACCAATAGAAGTGGATCATATTTTAAGAATCTGTGCACTTGTTGAGGATAAAATTGATGCTTTTATACAGGAAGACTATGGGAAGATCTGGATGGTATCTAGGAATGACAAGTAGCCTGGGTTCATGTAGAAGCAATAGAGAAAGGGGTTTAAATTAGATTAAAGTGTGGCAAATAGTCTGAGATAAGCCAGGTGCAGATAATGAGAACCACAAAGAAAGGGAAAGGATTATTGACTGGGATGGGTCTGGTGCCTCAGACAAATGCCAGAAATGTGAGTTCAGGGGCTTTGCGGTCCAGGTCCCAAAGACACTGTCTTTTCCTTTTAGGCATGGATCCCATCCTTAGTAGTAGTAGTAATGTTGGGGTACAGGATCTGGGAAACCCCTTGAACTCTGATTGAATCTCCAACTTGAGGCATTTGCCTGAGGCCATAAGACTTCATTATTTATGGGCCCAAATCATGGTTACTCTTTACCTAGACTAGCCCTCCATTGTCTGGCTACTTCTTACCCCTGATTGTATCAAAATATCTATACCCAAATCTGTTGCTCTTAAACTAGCCCAGCCCTCCATTTTCTGTCATCTCCAGTTTACCTTCAGGTATTCCCCACCATTAATCCCATTCTTGGAGTCTGACCTCAGTCCTGGTCAATGTCCTCCTTAGTCTCCTCCTCAAGACCCTCCCCAAACCCACCTACTAGACCACCCCCTAGATCTCTCCCACAGTCTTTCTGTATATAAGATCCATATTGCCTCCATGAAGGCACAGAGATTAATCTAGTGCAGATTCACTGCATGTCACATTATTCTGGCTCACTTGTGCAACACAAGCATCACAAATACTTGGGCTCCTTAAAGAGTCTACCTATTGTGTGGGACAATAAAGACCCTTGCCCAAATTAAACTCAGAGGCTTCTTAAGGAAGAAAGTAGAAAATAGTTTATTATGATCTCTCAAGAAAAGGTGTTCCCAATCTGACAAAGGCCCAGAAGGGAGAAGCACCCTACAGAAGGCAAAGGCATAATTATAAAACCCTAATATGGGAATTCCACACCCTCTCAACTGTCCTACTTTACCATTGGTTGGTAAGGCAAGTTTATAATCTTCTTATTAATGCCAAACAATCAGTGCAAAGCAATCTCAATCCATTACCATAATTGTTACTAAGAAGGCTCTAATTTTGTTAGATAACATACATAATACATAAGGTCCACTACAAACACAGTAACAACCTCAGAATACTGAACCCCCTTCAGTCCAACCTAGATGGGTCCTTATCTGGGCCTGATTGTCCCAAGGGCACTGTCTGCTTCCTGATTGGTCAAATCCACCTGCTGCTGCCAGGTCCTTTTATTCTACATTATTTCATTTTAGTATTATCTAGGAGTTCTCTGGGAATTGAGAACCCAACTTCTTCCCAAGGCTATTTACTCCTTCAATTCTTCCCAAGGCTACTGTCTGGTATTTCTTATCAGTAGTCTTGTTTCAGCAATTCTTGCAATTCTATAGAAATTTAACCCTTTGCTACCTCTCACACTACCATTCTTTTCCCCAAACTAAAAACACCTGGAATTTGGTCTCCATAGTTAATCCAATCGATTGTATTGATACTCAATAGCTCTTACATTACCTAGGAATACACAATGACAAATATATATCTATATCTATATATATGTGTGTGTCTGTATGTATATTTATATGTACATATATATATATATAATATATATTATATATATGTATATATACATATATGGAGAAATGATACTGAACTTAGTTACAAAGTATAAGGAAGTAATAAGAATATATATAGGATGTTCAGAATGGGGAAACTTCACTACAAGTTATCCCTCACACTATTATGGTGAATCTTTACTAAACTATCTTTTACTTTGAGAGAAGGCTCAAGTTGAATTAATTCGATGAGACTTGGTTTGTTGGTATTTGGGGTCTCTAGCACCCCTAAAGCCCCAAATCTCAATAGTAGTAGTAGAGTTGTAGTAGTAATTATAACTTGCCCCTGATGTGCATCTCCCAAATTTGGCAAAAATGAACAAACAAACAAAAAACACCTACTAATGATGGGTCTGTATGTCCTAGACTTGGAAAATAATTACTAATATATTTGTGCGCCTTCTCGATCTGATTTAAAAAAAAAAAATAGTAAAGGAAAAGCAGTTGCTAATGATGTCACTTTTGATAGTTTCCTTTCTTCATATACTTAGGTATTAATCACAAATCAAAGTTTAGATATAACTTTAAAAGACCTTTTCAAGAATCACAAAAACCTACTTCAATCCTTAGGCCTAAGTAAGTACCTGATATGCAACGAAGAAAGAGTATGGCATTCCTAACAATTGAGAATGTGAGCATCCTGAATTTTATTAAGAGAAGTGTTGGTAGAAACTTTGAGAATACTATCTAGGAGGGAGACAAGAAGCCTCAACTGGGGCAGAGAAAGTACACTGTCAGGAGCACTGTTACAAAGCATAATTACTTGGACCTCTGAGCTTGACACTGGGAATTTTTTTCTAGAAGGCTTGATTTTTGAATAATCAAATATCATTGTAAGCATTGATGAGTATAAATTTTATATATCATGTGTCCTAATAAATATATGTTATATCAAGTGGTTTTATATATATATATATATATATATATATATATACATATATATATGTATATATACACACACACACACACACATATATATACATACACACACACATATTATATATATAACATGTGTTATACTGATTAACATTAATAGAGGAAGTTTCCTAAGTAGAAGTTCTTTAAACTGATGAAATTACAGATCTAAAATGGGGGTAGAGGGGATAGTGGGGGGGTAGTAAAAAAAACCTGTTCATTGGGAAAAAGTTATCTAAATTTTGCCTCTATCTATCTATCTATTTATTTATCTGTACAGATATATAAATGTATATGCACACGATACAAATGTATATATGTATACATATGCATATTTTTATGAAAAGAAAACTAATTTGATTGGAAAATTAGAATTGTTCCAATTAAGGGAGTTGTTTTTTTTTTAAGTAAGCTTCCCTAGATGGGATGAATATTCAGCAGATTTTTGAAAAAGTAGAAGGTTTTATAAAACAGAATAGATATGGACTATTTGACCTACCCCCTCCATACTAAGAAATGAAATAGAAACCTTCTATATTTAAAGGTATGTCCCAATGTGACCAGAAAAAGCTGAAGATCTGCAGAAGCTAAAAGACAACAATATTAAATGATAAAAGGAAAAGCTTTTAGGTTGAAAATAAACATCCTCATACAAGAATAGGGTGGGGTTCCTGAATAACTTAATTTCTTATGAAGAAGACTGGAAGATAATGAATGTACCTCCAGAGCATATAAATCTTTTACACATTTGTCCCTAGCCACTCATCTACATAAGGGTCTCAAAGGAGGATTGGAGGTGAAAATGACTAAACTGAAACGAATCACCCTAAGGCAACATGGGATGGTTTACATAATGAAGAAAATTTTGTATTAGGAAGATTTTGTTTAAAGGAGAAAAAGTTATTTTTTTCCTGTCCAGCCTGGATATGACAATCTTAGAACCAAGGAATTGAGGGAGTCAAAAGGAAGAAGTTTCTGAAATCCTAATCTAAAAGTGATTTTCCTGGTTGGAAGATCTTAGTGATACTTGTAATGGAGAGAAGGAAATAATCATCCCTCCATCTATTAAAGAAAAAAAAAGATTTCAGTTATCATGAAAGGACATCAACCCTTCTTGCAGAGGGAAATACTGTATCATGCATGAATGGAGCACTACGCATGGTTATGATCACATTAATTGCCCAACCCAGTTCAACCAGAGCAGAGCCTATCGAAGAGCACCCACAGCTACCAAGTAAATGTCAGTCCATCCAACAGCATATCGGCCATTTTAGCTTAGACACTACACCATAAAATGTCCAACAGTTATATTATACCCTGCAAAGAGCCAGCACAGTGGAACAGCAGACAAACTTATAATGAACTTTTCAGGAACTTTCTGAAGAGAAAACACAATGAGGAACTTCAGTTGGACAGTTTGAATTTCCTTGGCCACCTGTACTCTACACATATGTGTCTTGCTATTGTACTTTATTCCAACTTTCTCCCTGAACTTTGGACATATTTGTGCATGACCATAATGTTTTGGGGAAGGTGAGATAATGCCTTTTATGTTATTATCTGTGCTATGTACTTTGAGTAAATGTTTTATGCATTATAATTTTTCATAGTGTCTAGCATATATTAGATGTTTAATAGATATATATTGATTGAATATTTGATTGAACTCAGTCTTCTAGTTATTTTTTTAAAGTCATTGGTGGGGACTCATACAGGAGAATTTAGGAAGATCCCACAGTATTAACTCAACATCCCTAGAAGCAGTAATCCAACACTAATCCTGGATTCAATGGGGCAGGTGTAGAATGAGTTATATATGCATACATACATACATATATACATATGTACATACACACACACACACACACACACACACACACATATATATATATATACACACATTACTTTGGGTAATAACAAATAACTCGTGTCCTGGAACTTCAGGGAAATTATCTTTAATTTCCTGCAATATTGTATCCAGAATATTTTTATTATATTTTTCACTGCCACTTTAGTATAACAATTCTTAAATTGTCTCTCAATCTTTTTTTTCTAGATCATTTGTTTTTTTCTAATGGGATATTTCAAATCCTCTTCAATTTTTCCTAGTTTTATTATTTCTTGGTGTCTTATAACATCATTGTATTTCACTTGTCAATTCTAGTTTTCAAGCAGTTATTTTCTTCTTTAAGATTTTGTACATCTTTTACCAAATGGTTAGCTTTTTTTCATATTTTTAATTGCTTTTATTTTTTTTAATAATTTTTCCTTGATTTCTCTTATTTGATTTTTAAAGTCCTTTTTAAGTTCTTCCAAGACCTCTTTTTAGGCTTGTGACCATTTCATATTGCCCTTTGGAGTAGGAGTGGCTTACTCTTTTCCTTTGAATATGAACCCAGATCTTCTTTTTCACCAAAGGAGCTGTCTAAAGTCAGAATCTTTTTCCTTTGCTTAATCTTTTCCTAAAATTTATTTTAGTTTAGAGCCTTATTATTATAATAAAATTTTAATCCTGAGACCATAGTTCTGGAACATTGTATTTCGTAGAGAAGAATTGCTGGAATTGCAGCCAGGAATAATTTATCTAGCACACTTCAGCATAATCCTGAATGGAAAAAAAACTAATGGTCATTTGAAAAACTTTCAGACATTTGTAAAAGAAAGATCAGAACTAAGTAGAAGAGTTTTTGTCAGAGAAAAGAAAGGGACATAGAGATATGTCATGAAGGCAAAATCAGTAGCTTGGCAAGAGATTTAATTATATCAATGAAAGAGAATGAAGTCTTGGATTGCCACCTAGATTGTGATTCTGGGTGCCTGGGAGAATGGTAGTGCCTTCAACAGTAATAGGGAAGTTAAGAATGGGGTATTTTTTTTTCTGGGGAAAAAAAAAAACTAGTGTAGTTTTGCAAATGCCAAATTTAAGATGTCTATAGGACATCCAGTCTGATTTTCAAGAGAGGGTTGTCTATATCAGACTAGAGGCTAGGAAACAGTTTGAGGGTAGATGAGTTAAATCTGAGAATGATAAGAATAATAATGATAATTGAATTCAAGGGTGGTGATGAGATCACCAAATGAAATGCTATAGTGGGAGAAGATAATAGGTCTGATGACATAGATCAAAAGACATTTACTTATTATCCTTTTTTTTTGAAAGAAAAAAAAAGATAAAGATGTAAAATTTAGCAAAACTAATCCATCAAAAAAATTATCCCTGACATTATTTGCAATGTTTCACTTGTAAGATAACACATGGAAATAAAGAGTAGGGAAGATGTATTTTTATATCTTTGGGGACAAGTTTCTTATTTATAATTTTGAAGTTCAATATAACTTCTCTTGTATTTGTTCTTTCCATTTTCATTGTGTAATCATTTTATATATTATTTTCCTAGACCCACTTTATACTACACTAGTTCACATTAGAATTTACATGATTCTTTGTATTCATCACATACATTGTTTCTTACAAGACAGCAACATGTGGTTTCCCCATAATAATTTATTTAGAAATATTTAATATTAACATTTTATTCTTTATTTAAAGTTCATATTCTTTATTAGATATATTATTATTAGACATGTATTATTTATTATTAGATATGTCCCAGATTGTGAGTCTCCATTTTATTCCCTATCCTTTTCTACCACAAAAAGTGCTAAGATACATTTTCAATGTTTTTGGAATCCTTCTTTTTGTTAATGACCCCCTTAGTGTATACAACAAGAGGATGATATTGAATCAAAGGCTAAGGGAGTGATAGTGCTTAGGTTCATGCTTTAGTAATAATATTTTGACTGTTAAATGCAATGTGTATTGGAGAAAGATGAGATAGAGGGTGGTATGTCAATGAGAAATTTATTACAATATTTCAAGTGAGAGAAGATAAGGTCCTCAATTAGGGTCTTCATCTTGTGAGTAGAGGGAATAGATAGATGGAACAATTTAAGCAAGTAGAAAAATAGTAAGACAGTAACTGATTGGATTAAGAGGCAAAGTGAAAAGCTGAAGATAACTGAGGGTGTACAATGGGTGATGAGTTTGAAGGTGGTATTATTGGTAGAAAAAGAGAAGATTGATGGGTAGATTTGGGGAGAAAGAAAATGTGTTCTGTTTTGGACAAGTTAACTAATGGATTTCCCTAAAATTACCAGAATATTAAAATTGTAGTCATATTTAATCATTTCTTGGCTATATAACAAGTGTCCTTTAATCTTTTCTCAAAATTGTATGTGCCCAGCTTGAAAAATCCTAGAATATTTTAAAAATAATTTGACTTTTCATCTTTTCTTTGGTTGTGTGGTTAATTTCTCTTAATTTCACCTTTGATATTAATTTTAGATCTTATCATTAACATTAAATTGACATTATTTTCCTCCCTTACCTTTTCCACCCCAGAATATGTATGCATACTTTACTCAATTCTGTATTCCATTCCGAAAGTGTATAGTGTATATTCATTGTCATTCTGGGTTCTCTTTTAGCATTTCTATCAATGCTATTAGTGATAAAATCACCAAGTTATTTTATCTCTATGAAATTCACATTTTCCTTATTGTTTAGATCACTAAATTCTTCATTAGTTATTTTATTTTTATTTAAATGATTCCATTTTAATCATTTAAACTCTGGATTGTGTGCATATCTCATTATTGTGTATTTTTTTTTTACTCATTTTTATCTTTTGTAAAGATGTTACAGATAGAGATGTTAAATAATGTGGAATTGAACATCTGAATGTTTCTGCAGAGAATTTCATAGAAGCTGGTATTTATGATACTGTTGTTCAATTTTGTATTCTTAGAGAAATGCTCATGCTCAAGTTAACTTAAATTTATTTTAGAAGCAAAATTTACTGAAACTTTGTCTCAAATGATTATACAATTAATGCCTAATATTTATATCATACCTATATTGTCTAATTAGCTATAACTCTTCATACCGTATTTCCTTAGGAAATGATCTAAATCAAAGACTTCAGTGGTTTCTACTTTAGGCAGCTGATCTCCTCCCTTTCTCCAACGTGCAATGACAATGCCTACAAGGCTTCAAATTAGTCCTTGTGTGCAGTTCTGAAACACAAATTATTTTCTACCTAATTCCAATTTATGCAACTATGGGCTCCAATTGTGTGGTTTTGTTTTGTTCTTTTTGGGTGTTGTTTGTTTCTTCATTTTTGTTATAGTGCTTTAAAGTAGATAAACTGTAATGTCAGGGCATGAACCAAAGATCCCTGGAGAATTCATGATTAGGGAATAGTCCATCTTGGCTCTATCCTCACTATGGAAAATCCCCCCCAAAAAAAACAAAACAAAACTACTCAACAAAAAGAATTACAAAACTAAAGCACTAACAAAGAGAACCCGTTTGTTAAATGGGTTTTGTTGGGTAGAGAAATTTTCTTTTTTAAGTTTTTGTCTTTATTAATTGATTTGTTTACCTTTAATTTGCAACATTCATTTCCACAATCCCTTGAGTTTCAAATTTTTTCCCTCTCCCAATCCTCTCCCCACCATGGCAGCATGCAATCAAGAATAGGATCTGTAAATACTTTCACATTAGACATTAGTCAGGTTGTAAAGAAGGATTTCAACAAATGGAATGAACAAAGAGTAAGAGGAAACAAAACCAAACAAGAAAAAGAAAGAGAGCAGGTAGTTTGCTTCAGTCTGCATTCAAACTGTTCTTTCTAGTTCTTTCTAGTTGTTTCTCTGAATGAAGACATGTCCATCCATCATGAGTCTTTTAGAGTTGTCTTATAAGCTTGCATTGCTGAGAAGAGTCCAGTCTATCAAAGCTGGTCATCACATATATGTTGTGTCTGTAATTATATACAAATTTCTCCTGGTTCTCCTCTTCTCACTCCACATCAGTTTACATAAATCTCTCCAGGTAAATATGAAGTCTATCTGCTCCTCATTTCTTATATCACAATAGTATTCCATTACATTCCTATACCACAACTTGTTTAGCCATTCCCCAATTTATGGGCATCCCCTTAATTTCCAATTCTTTGCCACAAAAGAGCTGCTATAAATATAATTGTACATATGGGTCTTCCTCCCACTTCTATGATATCTTTGGGATACAACCCTAGAAGTGGTATTACTGGATAAAAGGGTATGCAATTATTTATAGCCCTTTGGACATAATTCCACATTGCTCTCTAAAATGGCTAAATTAGTTTACAACTCTACCAACAATGCATTAATGTTCCAATTTTTCCACATCCTCTCTAGCATTTGTCATTTTCCTGTTTTGTCATCTTAGCCAATCTGACCTGTGAGATATGGCACCTCAGAGTTCTTTTGATTTGCATTTCTCTAATCAATAGTGATTTAGAAAATGTTTTCATATGGTCATAGATATCTTTAATTTCTACCTCGGAAAATTGCCTGTTCGTATCCTTTGGCCATTTATCAATTGGGGGATGGCTTCTATTCTTATAAATTTCACTCAATTCTCTGTATATTTTAGAAATGAGGCCTTTATCAGAGACATTGGTTCTAAAAATCCTTTCCAAATTTTCTACTTCCCTTTTAATCTTGGTTACATTGGCTTTGTTTGTACAGAAACTTTTCAATTTAATGTAATCAAAATTATTCATTTTGCATTATATAATGTTCTCTAATACTTGTTTCATCATAAAGTCTTCCTTTGTCCATCAATCTGACAGGCAAACTATGCCTTGCTTTCCCATATTGTTTACAGTATCAGCCTTTCTGCATAGATTGTTCACCCAGTTAGACTTGATTTTGGTATATGGTGTTAGATATTGGACTATGCCCAGTTTCTGCCATACTGTATTCCAGTTTTCCCAGCAGTTTTGTCAAATAGCGAGTTCTTATCCTCAAAACTGGGGTCTTTGGATTTATCAAACAGTAGATTACTATAGTCATTGACTGCTGACTCTCACGTATACAATCTATTCCATTGATCCACTACTTTGTTCATCAGCCAGTACCAAGTAGTTTTGATTACTGTTGCTTTATAATGTAGATTAAGGTAGCAGAGCCAAGATGGCAGAATAGAAGCACAAACTTGGCGTGGGCTCCCCTCCAATCACTTCTAATACATGTAAAAAAAATGACTCTAAACAAACTTTAGAGGTATAAAACTCACAATAAGACAAAGAAAAAATGCTACCACTGAATGAAGCCCAGCAGTCTGACAGGAAAGTTCTATCTCACCAGTCTGGGAGCTGAGCACTACCCCATGTGAGCCATGTGGTTCCTGGCCCCAAGGCAGCCCCAACCAATGGTAGGCCTGGAGCATACTTCGAGAGAGAATCACCAGCAGCTATTGCAGTTTCCAGAATTATTAACCCATAAATGCCAAAAAGAAAGTAAAAGGTCAGTGTGGAAATTTGTGGGAACAAGGGGACCAAGAGCATGGTCTGGCCCCTGGCCCTGGGGCAAGATGGGACAACTGTGCAGCTGCTGTTGCCTGTTGCTGTCTCAGGAGCTCCTGGCTCACAGATTGAAGGGGTCCAAGTGACCATTCAGAGGGGAATCTCTCTTGTTTTAACCTGCTTGGATCTGGATTGCAGTCCTGGGTCTTGGTCCTGAGGTGTGTGACCAGTAAGCCAAGGCTGGTGGTGTTTGTAGAGAGGGTGCCCAACTAATAGCTCCAGCAGCTGTGAATACCCCAGCAATTTGGGAAACATCTCTCTCCATTTTGGAAGCAGAATTGTACTGTGGCAAAAAGTTCAAAAGCCAAGTAATTAGCTGTCAGGACAACCAAGCCCAGGAAATATAATCAAAGTATAGATTCCATTTTTGGAGACAAAAAAGATCAAGACATGGAGCAGGAGGAAGACAATAAAGTCAGAGCTACTGCACTGATAGCATGCAAGAAAAAGATGAATTGGTTACAGGCCATGGAGGAGCTCAAACAGGATATTGAAAATCAAGTAAGACAAGTGAAGGAAAAATTAGGAAGAGAAATGAGAATGATATAAGAAAATTATGAAAAGCAAATCAACAGCCTGCAAAAAAAGACCCCCCCAAATACCGAAGAAAACAACACCTTAGAAAATAAACTCAAATGGCAAAAGAGGCACAAAAAGCCAGTGAGGAGAAGAATGCCTTAAAAAGTTAAATTTGCCAGAGGGAAAAGGAATTTCAAAAACTCACTGAAGAGAATAATTCCTTCAAAATTCGACTGGAGTAATTGGAGGCTAATGCCTTTATGAGAAATAAAGATAATATAAAAGAGATCCAAACAAATAAAAAAAGAGTAGAAGGCAATGTGAAACACCACATTGGAAAAACCAGTAAACTGGAAAATAGATCCAAGAGAAATAATTTTAAAATTACTGGACAATCTGAAAAACATGATCAAAAAAAGAGCCTATACACGATCTTGCAAGAAATTATCAAAAAAATTGCCTTGATATTCTAGAACTAGAGGGCAAAATATAAATTGAAAGAATTGACTGATAACCTCTTGAAAAATATCCCAAAAAATAAAACTCCTAGGATTATTAGAGCCAGATTCCAGAGTTCCAAGATCAAGGAGAAAATACTGCAAGCAATCAGGAAGAAACAATTTGAGTATTGTGGAAACACAAACAGGATAATATAATACATATTAAAACCTCGTATGGCTAGGCCACCTTTACTAGCCTTTCTTTTCATTAATTCCCTTGATATTATGGACCATTTGTTCCTCCAAATGAATTTTGTTACTTTTTTTCCCCAGCTCTATAAAGTAATTTTTTGATATATTTATTGGTGTGGCACTAAGTATATCATCATATAATCTGAAGAGTGATAGCTTAGTCTGTTCTTTACCTTATTTGATTCCTTCAGTTTCTTTTTCTTTTCTAATTGCAATTGCTAAAATTTCTGGTACCAAACTGAGAAAGAGTAGTGATAGTGAACATCCTTATTTCACACTTGATCTTATTGGAAATGCTTCTAGCTTATCCCCATTACATATAATACTTGCTGATGGCTTTAAATAGATGCTACTTCTTATTTGAAGGAAGACTCAATTTATTCCTATAATTTCCAGTGTTTTTAATAGGAATGGATGTTGTATTTTGTCAAAAGTTTTTCTGCATCTATTGAGATTGTCATATGGTGTCTGCTAGTTTTACTGTTAGTGTGATCCATTATACTGGAATAAATCTTACCTGATAAAAGTGTATTATTCTTGTGACAAGTTGCTGTAGTCTTATTGTTAATATTTTATGTAAAATTTTTGCATTTATATTCAAGAGGGAAATTGGTCTATAATTTTCTTTCTCCATTTTGTCTCTTCCTGATTTAGGTATCAGTACCATATTTGTGTCATAAAAAGAATTTGGTAGGACTACTTCTTTACCAATTTTCCAAAATAGTTTGTAGAGTATTGGAATCAATTGTTCTTTAAATGTTTCATAGAATCCTCTAGTAAATCCATCTGTCCCTGGAGATTTTTTCCTGGGAGTTCACTGATGTCTTGTTCAATTTCTTTTTTCTCAAATGGGATTTTTAAAGTAGCTTACTTCCTCTTTAGATAATCTGGGCAACTTATATTTTTAAAAATATTCATCCATTTCACCAAGATTGTCAGATTTATGTGGCTTTAATTGAGCAAAATAATTCCTAATTATTGTTTTAATTTCCTCTTCATTGGAGGTAGATTCATCCTTTTCATTTTTGATAATCGCAATTTGGTTTTCCTTCTTTTTTTATCATATTGACTAAACATCTATCAATTTTATTGATTTTTTTCATAAAACCAGTTTTTAGTTTAATTTATTAACTCAATAGTTTTCTTAATTTCAGTTTTATTAATCGCTCCTTTCTTTTTTCATTATTTCTAATTGATAATTACAGGTTTTTAATTTCTTCTTCTTCTAACTTGTTCAATTGAATGCCCAATTTATTGACCTCCATTTTCTCTTATTTATTAATGTATTCATTCAGAGATATAAAACTTCCCCTAAGAACTGCCTTTGCTGCATTCCACAAGTTCTAGTATTGTCATTCTCTTGAATAAAGTTACTGATTGTTTCTATAATTTCTTGTTTGACCCACTCATTCTATAGGATTAAATTAGTTTTCATTTAGTTTTTAATCTATCTTTCCATGGCCCTTTATTGCATATGATTTTTATTGCATCATGATATGAGAAGGATGCATTTAATATTTCTGCCTTTCTGCCCTGAATTGTGAGGTGTTCATGCCCTAATACATGGTTAATTTTTGCATATGTGCCCTGTACTACTGAGAAGAAGGTATTTTTCCTTTTATCCTCATTCAGTTTTCTCCAAAGATCTATGATATGTGGCCTCTCTAAGATTCTATTTGCCTCCTTAACTTCTTTCTTGTTTATTCTGAAGTTACATTTATCAAGTTCAGAGAGGGGAAGATTATGGTCTCCCACTTGTATAGTTTTGCATCTATTTCTTCCTCTAATTCCCTTAACTTCTCCTCTGGGAATTTGGATGCTATAACACTTGGTGCATATATCTAAGGAATGATATTGCTTCATTCTTTATTTTTTTGTTTGTTTTTTTGTTTTATTTTGTTTTGTTTTTGCTTTTTGGAGGGCAATTTGGATTAAGCGACTTGCCCAAGGTCATATGGCTAGTTTCTCTCTCTCTCTCTCTCTCTCTCTCTCTCTCTCTCTCTCTCTCTCTCTCTCTGTGTGTGTGTGTGTTCGTGTGTGGCTGGATTTGAACTCAGGTCCTCCTGACTCCTGGGCCAATGCTCTATTCATTCCATCACCTAGCCACCCCCCTTCATTCTTGATGGTACCTTTTCTTAGGCTATAGCTTCCTTCCTTTCTCTTTTAATTAGATTTATTTTTGCTTTTGCTTTATCTGAGATAAGGGTTGCTAGCCCTGCTTTTTTTTTTACGTTAGTTGGAGTATAATATATTCTACTCAAGAGTTTTATCTTTACCCTGTGCATATCCCCTTGTTTCAAATATGTTTCTTGTAGACAATATATTGTAGAATTGTGGTTTTTAATCAATTCTGCTATCTGCCTATATTTTATGGGAGAGTTCCTCCCATTCACATTCACAACTTTGATTACTATCTGTGTCTTTTCCTCCATCTTATACCCTCCCCTGTTTATGTTTACACTCCTCCCCTCTCCCTTCCTCTCCTTAAGAGTTCTCCTTTTGACCACTACCTCCCTCAGTATTTCCTACCTGTGCCCCCCCAATTTACCTACACTTTCCCCTTACTACTATTTCCCCCCCTTCTAACCACTCCCTTTTTTTACCACCACCCCCCTTAGCCCTCCCACTTCCTGTAGGGCACAATGGATTTTTATACTTATCAGAGTATGTTATATCCTCCTTGAACCCAAACCAATGAGAGTAAATTTTATATACTGCTCCTCTCCCTCCCTCTTGTCCCTCTATTATAATGAGTTTTTGTGTCTTTTCATGGTAGAATCCTAAACTTAGCTGATTATGCTGATTCCTCTTTGAATCAGAACCAATGAGAATAAATTTCATATGAAATTTAACACCCTCCCTCCTTTCCCTCTAGTATAATATATTTTTATGCCTCTTGGTGTGGCATAGTTTATTTTTTTCTGCTTCATCCTTTCCTTTTCTCCCATTAAAATCCGTTTGTACCCCTTAATAAGATTTTTTATCATCATACTAGTTCATTTATACACATTTCCTCCATATATATATCCCTTTTAAATGTCCTGATAATTATATAAATTTCCATATTGACAGATGTCTGATCCTTCTATAGGAATGCAAACAGTTTGCTCTTATTGAATCCCAAGTCACGTTCGTGTGTGCATGTGTGTGTGTGTGTGTGTTTTCCTTGTTTACCTTTTTATGTCTTTCTTTAGTCTTATCATTGGAGATTGAATTTTCTATTGAGCTCAGGCTTTTTCATCAGGAAATTCTAGAAGTCCCTTTTTTCATTAAATTACCATCTCCTTGCCTGAAAGATTATTCTCAGTTTTGCCAGGTAGTTGATCCTTGGTTGTAGTCCTAGCTTTTTTTGCCTTGTGAAATATGAAATCCCAATACCTAAGATCTTTTAATGTAGAAGCTGCTAGGTCTTGTGTCATCCTGACTATAGTTCCACAATATTTGAATTGTTTCTTTTTGGCTTTTTGCAGTATTTTCTTCTTGACTTTGTAATTCTGGAATTGGGCTATTATATTTCTTGGAGTTTTCAATTTGGGATCTCTTTCAGGAGGAGCCTGGTAAATTCTTCTGGCTTTGTTATCCTCTGATTCTTGGATCAGGATAGTTTTCTTTGAAAATCTCTTGGAGGATGTTGTCCAGGCTGCTTTTTTCATCATGACATTCTGGTAGATAAATAATTCTTTGGTTATCTCTCCTGGATCTGTACTCTAGGTCAGTGATATATTTTACACTTTCCTCTAATTTTTCAACCTTTATGTTTTGTTTGACTGGCTCTTGATACATCATAGATTCCTTAGCTTCAATTTGACTGATTCTAATTTTTAGTGAATTATTTTCCTCAGTTAGTTTTTGAAGCTCTTTATCCATATGTTCAGTTTTAATTTTGGGGGTGGTATTTTCTCCAGTTAGATTTTGAACCTCCCATTCCAGTTTGCCAATTTTATATTTTAAGGATTTGTTTTCTTCAGGGAGATTTTTTTTTCCAATTTGGTGACTGTAGAATTAAATTTACCTTCTACCTCTCTAATTTGGCTTTTAAAATCTTTCTTGAGCTCCTCCAAGAATGCTTTTTGGGCTTGAGACCAGTTCATATTTTGTTCTGTGGTCTCAGGTGTGAGTCCAGGGTCCATGTTGCCCTCTGAATTTGCTCACTATAATATTAGATTAATAGGATACTATAATATGATCATATCATTCTTGATTTGACAGATTCCTTCTTGCCCATTGTGATTATTTATGTCCTAAATTTTTAGAGATATGTGCTTCTGGGGTATAGATGTACCATGCTTCCCATGCTGGGAGGTAGGGGTTTGGTTGTTAACCTTTTGTGCCCTAGCTTCTGGGTGTCTACACTGAAGCCAAGGCCAGGACACTCAGTGTTTCCCCTGAGTTACCCTGAGGCTCACAGAGTAACCTGCTGGGGAGGAGTGGTCTGGACACTACAGGTTTCCTCCTCTGTGCCTCTGGGCTACAGCTCAGGCAGGCTCAGCAGCTGCCAGCACTGGTGTGCTCAGATTCCCCTGGTTGTGCTAAGGTACACCTGGGCTTGTGTTGTTAGCACTTGCTTGCTATACCCCCCTGGACTTAGGGAGTTCCTGCTGGTCAGCTGAGGTGAGGCTTGTTTGGACACCTCCTGCCCTTCACTTCAGACTCTGTACTGCTTCAGTTATACACTTCATCAATGTGTCCTAAGCCTAAGGCTATTTCCACTAATTCAGGATTTTACTCTTGGTGGGCCATTTATCTCTGGGTTTTCTGAGTCAGGGAGGGGCATCAGAGGAGCTAGGATTTACTCTGCCATCTTGGCTCCTGGAAAATCAGTTATGTGATTTTTAAACAATCCAGGCTGTGGGCTGGTAGCCCCAGGAGAAACTGTTGTGGGCTCTTCACTTTCTCTTACCCAGCTCCAACTAATTCTTTGACCTGTGGTGAGATGACTGCAGGTCACCTTTGGAGTGGGTGAGTCTGCTGGCTGGGGCTCTTTCTCACTCTGCTGTAGTCTTCTTTCAGGTCCACACTGGTGCAACCCCCTCATACTTCCTGCTCCCCCTGCCCAAACCTATGTGGGCACTTTCCTGGACTGGAATCTGCCACAGTCCATCTCCCAATAGGTTCTGTACCACTAAAATTCATTCAGATTCACTTTTTTTTTTAAACAAATGCTTTATTAACTTCTGTTTTACATCATTCATTTCCGCCATATTTTGAGTTACAATCATTTTCCCCCCATTATTCCCCTACCCAACCTCCCTAAATAGTAATCCCACAAGATATCGCTTCCTCCAATCTGCTCTCTCCCTTATGCCCATCGACTTTTCCATTAGAGGAAGGTGAATCTTTGTGTCCCAATGCCTGCACATCTTATCTCCCTATTACAAGCAAAAGAGTATTAATAATAGTATTTATATATATTTGAAACATTTAATGTTACGACCTCGAATTTCAGATCCATTTCCTTCCTCCCTTGTCACCCATTCCTTCTTGGGAGATAAGTAATTCAGTATATGTTGTACATGTCTAGCTATGCAAAACATTATCATAGTAGATATATTGTACAAGGCTGCTTATAATTCCCTCCCACTCATCCCACCCCCCACCTGGTCCATTCCCTACATGATCCTGTCCCTCTTCTATAGTGGGTACTTCCAACCTCCCCTCACCCCAAGGATGCCCTCCCATCCATCATCCCTCCTCTCATCCCCCTTCCCCCTATCCTGCTGCAGGTTGAGATATCCCATTTAGTATGTATGTCATTTTCTCCCTGAACCAAATTCAATGTGAATGTGGTTTTGCCTTTTTAGCCTTCCTTATTCTCCCCCTCCTTTGCAACCACTTCCCCTACATGGGATAGTTTACCCTACCCTGTCTCTCCCCATCTCCTCTTGCCACTTTCCTCTCTCACCTCATAATTTCATCCCTTGAGTATTCTCCCTTCCCAACAAATTCAACCTATGCCCTCTATCCATATATAACTGTAACATATACACACACATTCACATATGTATTCATATGACCACACACCCTTCTTCCATTATTTTCATAGTGAGAAAGATATCATCAGTCACAGTTATTGCTTTTCCATATAGGAATGTAAATAGTTCAACTTTGATAAGTTCCTTTTGATTTCTTTTCCCTGATTACCTTCTCAGGCATCTCTTGCTTCTTGTGTCTGGATGTCAAATTTTCTATTCAGTTCTGGTTTTTTCCTCAAGAATGCTTGAAAGTCCTCTATTCCACTGAATGACCATATTTTCCCCTGAAACAAAATACTCAGTTTTGCTGGGTAGGTGACCCTTGGGTTCATTCTCAGTTCTTTTGCCTTCTGGAATATCATATTCCATGCCCTTCGATCCCTCAGTGTAGAAGCTGCCAGGTCCTGGGCTATTCTGATTGTGTTTCCACAATATTGAAATTGTTTCTTCCTGGCTGCTTGTAGTATTTTCTCCTTGATCTGGGGATTCTGGAACCTGGCTATAATATTCCTGGGAGTTTTCTTTTCGGGATCTTTTTCAGGAGGTGATCAGTGGATTCTTTCAACCTCTATTTTGCCCTCTGGATCTAAAACATCAGGGCAGTTTTACTTGAGAATTTCTTTAAGGGTGATTTCTAGGTTCTTTCCTTGATCATGGCTTTCAGGTAGTCCAATAATTTTTAAATTGTCTCTCCTGGATCTATTTTCCAGGTCAGTGGTTTTTCCCATGAGATATTTCACATTGCCTTCTAATCTTTCATTTGTTTGGATCTGCTTAACAGCATCTTGATTTCTCATAAAGTCACTAGCTTCCATTTGCTCCAGTCTAACTCTGAAGGAATGAATCTCCTCAGTGAACTTTTGAGATTCTTTTTCCATCTGGCAAATTCGACTTTTTAAGGCATTCTTCTCCTCATTGCCCTTTTGGGCCTCCTTTGCCATTTGAGTTAGTCTATTTTTTAAGGTGTTGTTTTCCTCAGTCAGGCTGTTGACCCTCATTTCATACTTTTCCTGCATCCTTCTCATTTCTCTTTCTAATTTTTCCTCCACTTCTCTTATTTGATTTTTAAAGTCCTTCTTAAGGTCCTCTATGGCCTGCAACCCGCTCATGTTTTCCCCTGGGGCTTTTGGAGCAGGACTTCTGACCTCACAGTCCTTTTCCCGCTCTATGCCCCCAAAATAGGAGTCTAGGGTTGCATTTTTCTGTTTCCTTTGCCTTGGCATGTTGCCACTTAATTGCTTGACTTTTGGGCTTGTAGCCACACTATGGCTTTAAGGCCAGATAGAGGAATTTTCGTCCCGAACGTGTGGGGGGCAACTTCCGTTTCTGGCAAGCTGTAAACCCACCCACGACTTCCACCCTAGATCACAATCCAGATCCAGGGAGGTTAAAGCAAGAGCGATTTCCCCCCAAGACTGATCACTGGATCTCCCCATGATTTGTAGGCTGGGAGCCGGAGCTGCCTCTGAAAACTACAAAATGGCATGTCTCCTCAGTAGCTTCTAGCCCCCAGGGGAGGGAGCTGACGCATTCCCCAAATACAGGTCCCAAATTCCATAGGACTCTAACCTCTCACTTTGTCCTAGGCATGTCTATGTTGATAATTCTGGAGTTGCCACAGCTCCTGGTGTTCTGGGGTTCCTCCAGCCGGCTGCTGGCCCTGCCGCCCTGGGGCTAAAACCTCGGCTCCTGCGGACCTGGGCTCCGCCCCACTCGGCTCCCTGTGCTCTGAGCGCTGCGCCCTGTGGGCTCCCAGACACTGCACTGGTCCTTCCTGCAGGGCTGCTGGGCTGTCCTCAGCGGGAGGTTAGCTTCTCTGTGTCATTCTGTGGGTGCTGGGGCTCTAGAAGTTCTTCAGATTCCCCTTTTACATAGTTTGGGGGGAATCTGGGGGCAGAGAGGCTTGGATGAGCTGTTTCTACTCTGCCATCTTGGCTGCACCTCAGATTCACTTTTTAAAGTTTAGTGACAGAATTCATGGAGGAGCTTTGAAAAGTTCCTGCTTCCTTTCTGCCATCTTGGCACTGCCCTGGGAAATTTTCTAACTTTAGAAATCCAAAGAAAGTAGATTTCTATGGATTTTTGGAAGTAAAAATTCTTTTTCCAATGAGAACCCTTGAACAAAATGGTTCTGAATTTCCGATTTTCATTATGCCATTGTCTATCACTACTCAAAAAATCTTCCATACTTCCTTAGTGGCTAAAAAATAAGGTTGATAATCTTTGATTTAGTATTCCTGACCTCCCACTTTACTTTTTAATTTGATTATTCACTAATCTAATGCACAAACTCTTAGCTATTGTCTGATTGTCTTTTACATATGACCAATGATATCCTACCTTTATACCTTTGTTCATTTATTTACTTCTATCTAAAATATCTTCCCTTCTGTAAATTTTCACAATTGTTATGTACACCTTTAGAACTCCTTAATCCCTTTTTTCCTTTAATACCTTCTCAGATTAATTAGCACCTAAATGGTATCTCACTCTCAGCAATTATTATATGCACTTGTCATGTTATAATAATTAATAAACTCCATTGTGATGCCTTTTTCACTGCTGTCCTTTTTTCTTGTTTAATGTGTTCATTATTTAACTTTTCATGTATTTACTCCCTTTTTACCCTTAACTAAAGTGGCAATTCATTTAGGGCAAGGCCTAGTGAAGCTGTAGGCTCCTTAAATCCTTGAAGTATTATGAGGGTACTTTGTACCCAGTACTCAGGGTCACATTTATTGATTGATTAACATTATCCCATGGAACAAGAAATCAAGATTAGAATTTAATCATTTACAAAGCACCTTCACTCAGAGAAGTAAGTACAAAGAACTGTGTTTATGACTCATAAATAACATTCTATTGACCATTTGCATTTTTATAGCTCTCTAAACACATTAGCTGGAAGTTTTGCATTAGTAAGAAACCTGGCAGGGTATATTATCTTAATGGACTTTTGTAGACCAGGACTGGTGATTTTATAGTCAGCCCCTCCTTTTTTGACATTTAATGAAGATGAACTAGATTTTTAACTTCTCAAGAGTCTTGTAGCTCCATGAAGAGTGTTGAAACTATGGTTTCCCTTTCTCTATTACAACGCTATTTGGTGGATGCATTAGTGGTTGTATTTTGAAGGTGAAAATTTTGGTGCCAAAAATCCAGAATGAGGAGGTATTGAAGAGATTAATAGAGTAGACAGGAATATAGAAGAAAAGGTGATTTAGGGAGATTGTATTAGAGAACACATGTGTCAGTGTATATTAGGGCAGACAAGGGAGAATAGGAGACAAGGGAGAATGGGAAGATTTTGAGGTGTAGGTATTATTTTCCAGAAGGTTACTGCATCTCTGAAAGGAGAAGGAAAGAACATTATTTGGTAATAGTCTTCTGGGTTTCCTTCAGATTGATTAAGTAGGAAGGAATGAGTTTAGGTAGGATAATGATAATTCTGGAAAAAATATTTCATAGATCACACATTTATTTTTTTATCTCATTGAATGATACTAAGTTATGGAGAAAAATTGCTTCATCTTTATCTACCCTTTCTTTCTTATTCCAGTCTTTTTCTCTGTTTGAGTTAGCTTGATATTTGTTATTTTTAGTCAGTTGCTTAAAATATGCATAGTAATCCCCAAAAGGTGAACTGTTTTATTTCTTTTCCTTGTGAGAACCTATCTATTCCATAAGGATATAAAGCAAATTCTAACTACCTCATGCTTCCTTCAACTTTTGAGGAATTCTGGAATTGATACCCTCTCCCATAAAACACAGCTTATATCTTCCTATGGTCTTTGAGGTCTCGTGAAATGAAATTTGACTGAGGTTTCATAGGCTTATATCCAGGTTCTCCCTCATATCTAGAACATTCTATATGGAATTGAAAGCTACTCCTTGGTTATGTAACATGTGACAGCAGCACAAAGGCAGTTAATGGACACTTAAAAGTGCTTGTTTTACACAAGAAGAAAATGCTTTATGATATAGTGCTATTAACACTATATTGAAACCCCACCTCAATAAAGTCAATGTCAACCATAGTACAAGATTTGAGCAAGTCCACTAAAATATGGGCTTTTGGAGAAAATATGATAAGGTTCAATAAGTACAAAATTATGTTTATATTATCTGAAATTTTATTGTGCCCAGGAATGTCTGTATTTCATCCTTCTGTGGATATATACCAACTATGTGACCCTGGTTGTCATAATTTTTAAGTGTTCTAGATGACTCTCTAAGATTACAGAAAATATGTCAATCTATATTGTTAGGGGAATTTCCTTTCCTGAGATTTCTTTATACTAAAATAACCACAGGTATGGTCCCTAGACCTATGTTTCACATATGCTTTGTACGTGTCCATGTGATTTCTCTTTTAGCATATGAGCTCCTTCAGGAAAGAAACTGCTTTGCTTTTCCTTTTGTTTCCCCAGAAATTGGCATCTAGATTGTCACTGCCAACTCATCTAGAATACTCTCTCCTCCTACCTACCTCTTGGCTTCCCTGGCTTCATTAAAGTACTGGCTACAGTGATTTCTTTTACAAGAAGCCTTTCCTAATCTCTCTTAGTTCTACTGCCTTTCATCTATTGGTTATCTTTAATTTATCTGATGGAGAGCATGTTTGTTTATAGTTGTTTACATATAGTTTCTCCCATTAGCCTAGGAATTATCTTTTGCTTTTCTTTATCTTCCTAGCACCTTTTATAGTGCTCGGCACTTAGGAGGTATTTAATAAATATTTATGGCACAGTACATTGAGCACTGGGCTTACAATCAAGAAAACCTAAGTTCAAATTCACCCTCAAATATTTACTAACCATGTGGCCCTGGGAGTGTCACTTAAACTTTGTGTCAGTTTTCTCTATTATAAAGAGGGGACAATAATGGCACCTACTTCCCAGGATTATTGTGAGAATTAAATGAGAGAGTTGTATAGCACTTAGTATGCTACCTGGCATATAGTAAGTGTTTATTGGACACCTTTTTTCAATCAGTAAATAAATCAATACTAGTTTTCTTCCTTTCCTCCTTCTTTCCTTTGCTGACTAACTGGAATATGAGAAGCATAGTAAATATTTTGATTGATTTATTGAGACGTATAATTATATTGGAAAGACTCCTGGAAAACAACAACAACCAAAACACTGGAGAATGAGAAGAGAAGATTGAATGATGGGGAGATTTAAAAGCTCTTTAATGGACAGAGTTTGGCAAAGAGAAGACAAAAGGGAATAGAATTCACAAATATTTGAAAAATCATAGCCAGAGAATTCTTGAGAACAATGTATTAATAGGAATAATGCAGCATGAATGAAAATGGCAGAGAAATTTAGGCCAGCTGGTAATTACAATTATACATATACTAACTGTCAAAAAATATTAGAAGTAATTCTTACACTATTTCATAGGACTTCTATCTTTTAAACACTTTTTGCTTGGATGCACAGAACTCTAAAAGGTGAGTGCACGAACTGCTCTTGCATGGGCAGTGCTAATTACCTGAGAGAAATCAGAGCTAAAAAGATGTAAAAATATGACTTTTTATTCATTGCTTAATTTTTTCCAAGAGCAATTCCATTTCTTCATTGATCTGGAAATAGAGAGACTCACTTTCTCTTTGGCAAGGATTCTTTTGAGATGGATTATTTCTACCTGAATTGGTAGACTGGTCAGGATAAAATCACAACCAGGGATTAAGCATTTCTCAAATTGCAGATGATATTTGCTTGCAAACATCATAAATCACAAATAGTTCTAGAAGATAAGCAGGAATAGAAACTTCTGTGTCATTCCTGCTGAAACCTGAATTACAATCTTCCTAAGGCACTGAACATGATTCAATCTAATTTAAGTACTATGTTCCCCAGAGGTTATATATTTTGGCAAGTGTGTCCCAAAGTGGTAACTTCCCTATGGGCAATAGAAAGCTAATTACAGTCATGAGAGGAGTCAAGTAAGTGTGTTTTAAGAAAGGCTTCAACTGTTCTTTTTCTAGGGATATTAGAATCCATTTCCATTCTAAATAGTTGGTATTAAATGAATGCTTGTAGATTAACTGATTGAATGAAACAAATGTGGCTTTAAAAATATCAATGAGATTTGGTGGAATAATGGAAATAGAGCTACAAAAAAAAATCTTGTTATAGAGAATCAAAATGTAGGAAGTGAATACACACATCCACACTCACATCCATACACTAACATATAAATGTACATGCAATATATATATCCAAGTGAGAAAATTTATAAAATTATAATACAGTATGACTTCATATATGAATTCAATCTATAGATATAAGTATAAGGAATTTAAAATGTCTTTTTGAAATGTACAATAGATAATTTTTAAATAATCGGTTATCTTAAAAAGAAAAAAAAAATAATAAATGATTTTAAATAAGAACTTGTCAAGTTGTGTCTAGTCAATGGAGACTAACTTGGAGAGTCCATTTCCTACTCTTACAAACAAGAAAGTTTCACGGCCTCCTTGAGATTCAATATCAATAACAAGTATTTTAATTCAGTAATTCTGGATAAGGGAATACTACTATAGACATGGCAGATTAGTGGAAAGTAACAAGAGACATGCTATTATGAGACAAAACTGGGCCATTTCAAGGAGAATTTAAGAAACTGTGAAATGGGAATACAGATTCTTAGAACTTAAATGCAGAGATGGTGTGAATCTATATCGTGTATATGTTGTATTTTTGCTGAATTTTTATTAGCAAGTATATTATTTTTCTTTCTTTGCTCACCTCATGCTCTTTCTTCTTGATATGAAGGCAAAATCTCCTGCTTTATATACCATAATAATATTCACAATAAATTAATCTGATGTCACCAAAAGAGGATAATGTTTTTAGATGGAGAAAAGAACATCATGAATAAATAATATAGAAGACAAATGCACTGTATTCATTAAAAGGTATTATCAGTAAAAAAAAAAACCTATGGAAGAGAGATGGACACAATACATAATAAGATATGTGATAATTATTATTTTTCATTTACATTTTCATTTACATTTTTATCATTAAACCTCATGATGATATGAAATGCTATTCTTAGCAAAAAAAGCAAGAGGAGTGTTTCCAAACTTGTGGGGTAGTTTTGATTCATTAAGGTTGAGTCAAACAAATTGATGAAAATCCCAAGTCAAACAAAAATTGAGTAAGTAGCTCCCAAAACTGATTTTGAATATGTGGATTTCCTTGCAACAAATGAATTTAATTAATATATACTTAAATTTATAGATTTTTAGAATTTGAAATATAGAGGGAGAATGCTCAGTAAGAAACTTGGGGGAATACTCAAGTATGTATGACTTTGAGAAGATAGAACAAAAGAGATTGAGAAGATTTCAGACAGGGCCTAGAAGAGAGCAGTGACATGCAGACCTAGAAAGAAGTGAGCATCAGTGAAAAGAAGTTAATCAAATGTCAAACGCTATTGAGAGGTCACAATGAATAAACACTACGAATGGTCATTTGGTATTGGCAAATAAGGCATCATTCGTAAATTGGAGAGAGGAGATTAATTTGGTCAGAAGCCAGACTTCGGAAAATAATGAAGAAATTTGTTGGTCTAATCAAAAAGTTTGTCCCTAAATGGAGAGGGAAGTATATGATGATAATAGGGATGGACAGATCAAGTAAGGTTTTATTGTTGTTGTTTTTGATGATGACGATTATGACAGGGAAGATATAGTCTTTTTTTTTTTTTTGGACAGTAGGAAAGTGGCAGGTAGTAAAGGAGAGATTGAAGGCAAGTGAGACAGTGGGGACAATAGAAGGGATAATCTGCTGGTGAAAATGGGCAGGTAGAGGGCTCAGCCTTGGCAGAGAAAAGAGTCACCTCTTCATGACAGTTGATGGGACCAAGGCAAAGATAGTAGCAGAAGGCATCTGAATGATATCAGCTGAAGGAGAGAGGAGAAGCAACATCCTTTTGGAAATGATCTCATTTTTTTTCAGTGAAACATAAGGCTATGTGGTAGCTTTTAATTGATCCTCTATCTTGTACTATCCCTGGTCGACATTTTTTTCACAAGACTCTATCCCCATCTATAGCTCCTGACAGCAAATTCAAGAATGATACTGTCACTTTTTTGGTAGTGGTGGTGGAATGGTCTTTTAGCATTTTTATCCTGAAGCTACAATAAGGATTATGATTTATCTAACTAATACTTTTTCAAGTAAAAGGTGTGTTGGTTGTGAGTCTCCCTGTATTCTTCATTATCTAAAATACAAAAGTACAAATCAAGAGATAAATGTGGCTCATAACCAAACATCAGCAGGTATGAAATAATGCTCATTGAAACATTCTTCATAATATTATTTGCACAAATTAGAAATGCCACATATTTACTCCATCAAGTTTTCTGCTCTGGTCTCAGAGTCCTCAGAAACCCAAATGATATATGGCTACAATGCTAATATTCTGGATCACCTTGAAGTTGTTTAGCTATTATTCTAGGCATATATTTTTTTTTTATCAGAGCTCACACCTCCGGGTAGCTTGTTCCCAAAGTCTTGCCCTTGATTGTAATGAATACTGATAGGAAGGCAATATACGTAAAAATATTTCTACTATACAATTTTTATCAAGTCTGGAAGCTTTATGATTCATGTTTACATATACTCATTTGTACTATTTCCACTGGTATGTCAAAATCTCAGTGTTGTTAATTTTCCTTCTATCACCTCAAAAGTCTATACATACAATCTCCAAAGGTTTCCCGGTGTGAGTACTCTCTAGATATGCATTCTTGTTTGGTAATAACTTTTTTGAAAGTCTTTTAGAAAAGACATAATAGTTCTTATAGACATTCATGGTCTTCTTGAATCTTTTGTCCCAATTCTAGAGTTCTCTGTTGATCCAAGTTAGCAAAATTATTATGTCCTACAGGGCTATCAGAGGGAAACTTATTTTATGACTCACCAATAGCTTTTTTGCACATAAATTTTAATCAGTTATGCCTGATATATTATAATCAGTGTGATTATCTGACATTTTTGCTTCCCCAATCATGACTGATTCTATTGCATAGCTTCAATGGATGAAATCCTCCTCAAACAGGGCATTCTCTCAAGAATAAAGCTTGAATTACTGAAAGTCATTTTCTTATTTTACCTTTTTTTTCTTTTTTCATATTTCTCTCTACCATTTGTTCAAGCAACCTATTGCTAGGTTTTTAAAGCAATGAGGGTGGATTTGCTGCTTTGAAATTTAGATACAAACCTGCCTCACTCTACATAGATTCAGCAACACTTACATATTAGCAGACTCCTTCCAGGGTGCCATATATCACCTTAAAGATGGCTTTAGATGTGTAAGTTATAGTTAAAGAAGATGCATCCCAATCAGTCTCCCCTAGTTGGTAGTGCACAATGAAGTCATAAGCCCCTTAGTGCATCCACACACCTTTTGCATTTAGCATCCTAGTCAGTGCTTGCCAAAATATGTCAGTTAAAAAGAAATGAAAATGGAGTTCCTTAAGTATAGTCTCTAAATTTAACATTGTCGACTCACTTCAGAGCCAAGGACTCCTACTTGTATATGGGATAATGAGTTTCACTCTCACTAAATCCTCTCTTGGAAATCACTTGCCTGGTATAAAACAGCACCCAAGTGCTCTCACTTTGGCATTGGTAATTCAAAGGTCTTTTTTTGGATCAGCATAAAGCAACTCTAGTGTACATAGGAGGTGGTATACAAAGTCTTGAAAGCCTACTTACAATGCATGTGTTAACAGTCTACAAAAAGTTCCAGTGGGTTCAAGTCAGATTTTTCCTTCAAACACCATACAAATATCCATTATTAAGAAGAACAGAAACTAAAACTAAAACAAAGCCCAAACATGAGACTGGTAGAATGTGACTACCCTATTCTCTATCTGGGTAGAGTTCTGGGAAGAGATGGAGAGGAATAAAAACCAAATGAAAGTGCCTAGCATAATAGTTTTTATATACTTAGCATGGGATTTAAGGGTCTCAATCAAATTTCTTGGCCAACACTAATTTCTCTTACAATCTACCCTTGTTCTTAATCTATCCTAGAGTTCTTTATATATCTAGCATGCAAGTATGATCTTTCCACATCTAAGATCTACAAATAGCACTAGGATAGAATAAAAATAAAATTACTCCTGGACACTACTTCTACTATTAATATAATCAGGAACCAAGCATTAGCTGGATTATCCCAGTAATCACAAATAAAATCAATATGTTTGCAGATAGAACACCGATAAAACTATAGATTTGATAAATTATCCTGACCAAGTCAAGAATTGGGCTCCTGATGAAGAAAAAAAAAAGTAATAATCATGTGCTAAAGAATAGGGATTTTATTCTTCAAGGAAAGAGTCCCTGACAAAAAGACAATAAGGACAAACTCTATAAACCAAGAGGGTGCAGATACAAAAAGAAAATGTTCTGCTACACTTTTCTGCAGCAGTAGTAATGTTCCTTCCTTTCCTTCTTTCCTTCTTTCCTTCCTGTCTTCCTTCTTGCCTTTCTTTTTCTCCTCATTCTCTCTTCTTTTCTTTTTTTTCTTCCCTCCCTTTCTGCTTTCCTCCTTCCTTCCTTTCTCCCTCCCTCCTTCCTCCCTCCCTCCCTCCCTTCCTTCCTTCCTTCCTTCCTTCCTTCCTTCCTTCCTTCCTTCCTTCCTTCCTTCCTTCCTCTCTTCCTTTTTCTCTTTCTTTCTTCTTGCTTTCCTCAAATTCTTGCTTTCTTTTTTTAGTTTTCTTATGCTTCCCGTCTCTCTTCCTTACCAGAACATCCTATTCAAGGTGGGTTCATATCTGTAAGGTCTGCTATAGGGAGAATGAGGCTGGAAAATAGTTATAGCTTAAAAGTCACAATATGCTGGGGGTTAAGTCATGTGAGTGTCCACACCAAGCTCAACATTAATATAATGGCTCTACTCCAGTAGTAGGAGGCTACCTGATTGTCTAAGGAGGGCTGAACTAGAAAGGAACTATTCAACGCTACTATGTTGACCAGAATGGGACCAAGCCTCTGAGTAACTTGTAGACTTTCTGGCTGCGCAAGATAGGGAAAACTAATATAAAAAAATTCTACATGAACACCCCAATTTTATACTCAGGAATCTAAACTAGGTTCAAACAAGCATCTCCCAAGACTATAACACAAAAATAGTTTTTATAATCATATGAAAAATGCTCTGAATCACAATTGATTACTGAAATGCAAATTAAAACAACTTTGAGGTACTACCTCATACCTATCATATTGGCTAAGATGACAAAACAAAAATGATAAATGTTGGAGAAGATGTGATAAAATTGGAACACTAATGTATTGTTGGTGCAGATGTGAATTGATCCAACCATTCTGGAGAACAATTTGGAATTATGCCCAAAATGCTCTACCCTTTGATCTAGCAATACCACTATTAGGTCTGAATCCCAAAGAGATCATGAAGAAGGGAAGAGGATCCATGTGGTGGCAATGAATAAGGAATTGAGGGGATGATGGGAGTGGCTAGGTAGCACAGTGAATAGGGCACTGGCCCTGGAATCAGGAAGATCTGAGTTCAAATCTGAACTCAGACACTTAACAATTACCAGCCCTGTCACCTTGGGCAAGTTACTTAACCCCAATTACCTTGCCTTCCCCACTCCATAAAGTAAAAAAAAAGAAAAGAAAAGAAAAGAAATTGAGGGGATGTCCATCAATTGGGGAATGGCTAAACAAGTTGTGTTTGTTGAAATGAAACACTATTGACCTATAAGAAATAATGACCTAGTAGATTTGAGAAATAAACTGAGAAAACTTACATGAACTGATGCTTAGTGAAGTGAGCAGAACCAGAACATTGCACACAGTAACAGTAACATTGTCTATGATCAACTATGGTAGACTCAGTTCTTCTCAGCAATAAAATGATCCAAGACAATTCCAAACAACTCATGATAGAAAATTCTATCCACATCCAAAGAAAGAACTATGGAATCAAAATAGAGATTAAAGTACACTATTTTCACTTTTTCCCCCTTTTTCATGTTTTTTTTTCCTTTTGTTCTGATTCTTCTTTCACAACATGATTAATATGGAAATATGTTTGATGTGATTGTACATGTATAATCTATATAAAATTGCTTGCTAATTTGGGGAGGGAGAAAGGGAAGAAGGAAAAATGAATTAAAATCTTACAAAAATGAATATTGAAAACTATTTTTACATGTAATTAGATAAATAAAATATTTTAAAATAAGGATAAAAGAAAATGTTCTTCAAGCAAGGGAGAGAAAATATAAATAAAATAATGGCAATTAATATTTGACCCTATTATCAAAAGACTGCAAGGTTTACAGTATCATTTTCCTACATCATCCATTGATTTTTTTTACATAATTTAGATGCTGAATTATCCTTTATGAAGCTTTCTTATTGCCAAAGAAACTCTCTTCCCCTACCCTGAAGCAATTTTTCTAATGAGTATAAGAAAACTTTTTTTTTTTAATTTTAAGTGAAAGCAGCTAGATGGTATTATTTATAAAGTGTTGGACTTTTCATGAACAAAACCTGACCATGGCTTTTAGGTAGTACAATAATTCTAAAATCATTTCTCCTGCATCTATTTTCTAGGTCAAAATTTTCCAGGACAAGGTTCAACTTGTGTTATTCTTAATCTTAAGGAATTATTTTCTTCAGTTAACTTGTATACCTCTTCTTCTATTCAGCCAATTCTATTTTTAAGGAGTTGTTTTGTTCAGTAAATTTTTATACATTTTTATTTTATTTTGTACTTCCTCTATCAAGCTGGTGACTTTTTTTTTCATGATTCCCTTACATCATTCTCATTTCCCATTTTTTCTAGCTTCTTTATTTGATTTATAAAATTTATTTTGAGCTTTCCCAGGAGGTTTGCTTCTCTCTCTCTCTCTCTCTCTCTCTCTCTCTCTCTCTCTCTCTCTCTCTCTCTTTCTTTTTTTGGTTCTGAGATTGAATTCACATTTTTCTTTGAAGCTTTGCACATAGATGTTTTGACATTGTTGGTCTCTTATGAGTTTGTGTTCTTTTTTTTTTTTCTTCCTTGTCACCATAATAACTTTCTATTGTCAGGTTCTGTTTTATTTCTTGTTCATTTTTTCCAGCCTATTTGATTACTTTCAAAAGTTGAACTCTCCTCCTCTGGTGGAAGGGGCACTGCCCCAAGCTTCTTGTGCTAGTGGTTGGATGCTGCAGGATTGGTTTTACACTTGTGCAACAGGGGGTCCGGCTACTAGCCTGGTGTTGTTTCAGAGTCACAGTGGAGGAGAGCACTGGCTGCTCACCTGATTCTGCAATGGAGTTGTGGGGTCCTGGTCATTGATCTGTGTTGGGGCTCAGGGCGTCTCATTGACTTCTGAGGCAGGGCTTGTTGCTGCCTTGCCTGATCACTGCTTGCCCTGGACTATTTTTCCCCTTTACCTTAGCAAGACAGTGCTTTCCTGCACATCTTTCAAGTTAGGCTGAAGTTTCCAGTTTCAAGTTTCCAGCCTTAGGCTTGAAGATCTTTTTCAACCTGTCTTTTTATTGGTTTTGCCATTTTGGAATTGATTTTGAGGTGCTATTTTATAGTGTTATGGAGGTGAACTAGGGAGAGTTCAGTCAATTTCCTACTTTCTCTGCCATCTTGGCTTCTGAACCTCCAATACCTGAGTCTGAATCCTTCCTTGTTGATTGACTTTGTGAATATGACCCTGAGCAAATGACAACTCTCTTTGTATCTGATCCTTAAATGTAATTGTAGGTCCTACCTCACTGTATTGTTGTGAGCATCAAATGAAATAATGTAGTTAAAGTGCTTTTTAAGACCATAAAATGCTTTGTAAATCTCAGGTATTACTAATGAATGAGACTTGACTTTTTGTTGTTGTTGTCTCTCTTGATGTCAATATGACAAATTTCTCCACTCTTTCCTTATAAATTTCTGCTCTTCATGTATCTTTTGTAACTAAATGTGTATTTTACATTTATACCTATATACATGCAATTCATTTATATTTACATATTTCTGAGGCTTCACTAAACTTTTGAAGTTTAAAACCTCCTTATTAGAGTCAAGATGGCAGAATAGAAACAGGACTTTCACAGTGAGGCTCCCACTTCCACCTCTGCCAATTCATGTAAAAAAACGACTCTAAACAGGGGGCGGCTAGGTGGCACAGTGAGTAGAATGTCGGCCCTGGAGTCAGAAGGACCTGAGTTCAGATCTGGCCTCAGACACTGAACACACACACAAACAAAAACCTAGCCGTGTGACCTTGGGCAAATTATTTAACCCCAACTGCCCTCCAAAATGCAAAAAAAAAAACTCTAAACAACTTTGGAATGACAGAACCCACAAAATGAAAGAGAGAAGCTAAACTCCTGCTGAAGACAGTCAGGCAGGCTGGCAAGAAAGGGCCAGCACAGCTCTCTGGGAGCCAAGCCCAGCCCCACTTGATCCAGAGGTTTTACCCTCAGACCAGCCACAACTTCAGATCACCAACAGCTGTGGTGGGTTCCAGAATTATAAACCCACAGATGCTAAGTACAAAGTGAGAGTTCAGGGCAGTGTGGCCTTTGTGAACCAGGAGTCTGGGATTTCATTCCACCCTTTACGCCTGGAGGGAGAAGTGACTGCAAAGAATGAGAACTTAGGCTCTTATTTGCCTACATTGATTCCTTCAATTTCTTTTTCTTCTCTTATTGCTACTGCTAACATTTCTAGTACTAGATTGAATAAGAGGAGTGATCGTGGACATCCTTGTTTCACCCCTGAACTTATTGGAAATGTGTCTAGCTTATCCCCATTACATATAATATTTGCTGATGGTTTTAGATATATACTACTTATTATTTTAAGGAAGACTCAATTTATTCCTATACTTTCTAGTGTTTTTTAAATAGAAATGAGTGTTATATTTTGTCTAAAACCTTTTCTGCGTCTATTGAGATAATCATATGGTTTCTGCTAGTTTTGCTGTTGATGTGATCAATGATACTGATAGTTTTCCAAATATTGAACCACCCTTGCATTCCTGGAATACATCTTAGCTGATTGAAGTATATTATTCTTGTGATAAGTTACTATAGTCTTTTTGCTAGTATTTTATTTGAAATTTTTGCATCTATATTCAAGAAGAAAATTGATGTATAATTTTCTTTCTTTATTTTGTCTATTCCCAATTTAAGTATCAGTACCATATTTTGTCATAAAAATAATTTAGTATGACTCTTTCTCCAGTTTTCAGAAATAGTTTGTAAAGTATTGGAATCAATTGTTCTTTAAATGTTTTTTAGAATTCACTAGTAAATCCATCTGGCCCTAGAGATTTTTTCCTAGGAAGTTCATTGATGGTTTGTTCAATTACTTTTTCTGAAATGGGTTTATTTAAGTAGTTTACTTCCTCTTTAGTTAATCTGGCCAATTTATATTTTTGTAAATATTCATCCATTTCACCAAGATTGTCATATTTATGTGCATACAATTTGGCAAAATAATTCCTAATTATTGTTTTAATTTCTTCTTCATTGGAGGTAGATTCACCTTTTTCCTTTTTGATACTCATCATTTAGTTTTCTTATTTCTTTTTTTAATCATATTGACTAAAGGCATATCAATTTTATAGTTTTTTTCATATAACTTGCTCATAATTTTATTTATTAATTCAACAGTTTTCTTAATTTAAATTTTATTAACCTCTCCTTTGGTTTTTAGTATTTCTAATTTTGTTTTTAATTCTTTTAATTCTAATTTAATTTAATTCTAATTCTTTTTTTAGCCTTTTCAGTTGCATGCCCAATTTATTGAACTCCATTTTCACTATTTTATTTATGTATGCATTCAGGGATATAAAACTTACCCTAAGAATTGCTTTTGCTGCATCCCAGAAGTTTTGGTATGTTGTCTCATTATTGTCATTCCCTTGAATGAAGTTACTGATTGTTTCTATAATTTCTTTTTTTTGACCCACTCATTTTTAGGATTAAGTTATTTACTTTCCAATTAGTTTTTAGTCTATCCTTCCATGGCCCTTTATTACACATAATTTTCATTGCATCATGATCTTAATAGAAGGAATTTAATATTTCTGCCTTTCTGCACTGAATTGTTAGGGTTTTATGACCTAGTACATGGTCAACTTTTGTGTATGTGCCATATACCACTGAGAATAAAGTATATTGCTTTTTATTATCCCCATTCAATTTTCTCCAGAGATCTACCATATCTATATTCTCTAATATTCTGTTTACTTCCTTAACTCCTTTCTTGTTTTTTTGAGATTAGAATTATCAAGTTCAGAGAGGGGGAGATTGAGGTCCCCCACTAGTATTGTTTTGCTATCTATTTCTTCCTCTAACTCCTGTAAATTTTCCTCTAGGAATTTGGCTGCTTTACCACTTGGTGCACAAATATTTAGTAATGAGATTGCTTCATTTTCTATTGTGCCTATTAGCAGGATATAGTTTCCTTCCTTGTCTCTTTTGATTAGATCTATTTTTGCTTTTGCTTTTTCTGAGATAAAGATTGCTACCCCTGCTTTTTTTTTTACTTTAGCTGAGGCATAATATATTTTCCTCCAGCCTTTTTCATTACTCTATGTGTATCTCCCTGTTTCAAATGTGTTTCTTGTAAACAGCATATTGCACGATTATGATTTTTAATCCATCTGCTATCTGCCTCCATTTTATGGAAAAGCTCATTCCATTCACATTCACAGTTATGATTACTCTCTGTCATTCACTCCATCCTATTCCCTCCCCTGTTTATGCTTTTATTTTCCCCTTCTCCTTTCTCCTCCTGAAGAGTTTTCCTTTTGACCTCCACTTCCCTCAGTATTCCCTCCTTATCTGCCTCCCTCCCTTTTCCTAACCTTCCCCCTTACTACTTCTTCCCTTCATTCTAACTCCCTCTTTTATTTTGCTTTCTTTTTGGATGGCAATTCGGGTTATATGCTTTGTCCAAAGTCACGCGGCTAATAAGTGTGTTCAGCATCTGATGCTGGATTTGAACTCAGATCCTCCTCACTCCAGGGCCTATGTTCTATTCACTGTACAACCAGCTGTCCCTACCTTCCTTTTTCGTAGCCCTTCCCCCCACCTACTGCCTGTAGAGAATGATATTTTTTTTACACTTAATGTAATATATTATTTCCTTCTTTAACCAAAATTGAATAGATCTCATGTAATGCTCCTCTCCCTCCCCTCTTTCCCTCCATTCTGATAGGTTTTATGTCTCTTCTTAATAAAGTCCTATATTTAGCTGATTATGTTATTCCCTCCACCCACGAGAACCAATGAGGGCAAAGCTCATATAATATTCATTTCCCTCCTTTCTTTCCTCTATTATAATATATTTTTATGCCTCTTTGTGTGGCATAATTTACCCTTTTCTGCTTCATTCTTTCCTCTTATTCCCTTTTTGTCCCTTTGCACCCCTTAATAAGGTTTATCATCATTTTGTTTAATTTATACCCACACCCTCTATTTATCTATATCCCTTTAAATATAGTGATAAGTATACAATTCTCAATTTTAACAGGTATCAGCTTCCCATATAGGAATGTAAAGACTTTGCTCTTATTGAATAACAAGTTATGTGTGTGTGTGTGTGTTTTTGTTGTTGTTGTTGTGTGTGTCTCTTTTCCCTATTTACCTTGCTATGTCCCTCTTGAGTTTTGCAATTGGAGATTGAATTTTCCATTAATCTATGGCTTTTTCATCAGGAATATCTAGAATTCCTTTACATCATTGAATGACCATCTCGTTCCCTGAAAGATTGTGCTCAGTTTTGCTGGATAGCTGATCATGGGTTGTATCCTGGGCTCTTTTGCATGGCAAAATATCATATTCCAGTCCCTCCAATCTTTCAATGTAGAAGCTGCTAGATCTCGTGTAATCCTCACTGTAGTTCAGTGATATTTTTTTTTTTTTTTATTTCTGGCTGCTTGAAATATTTTCTCCTTTACTGATAGTTCTGGAATTTGGTCATAACATTTCATGGAGTTTTCATTTTGGGTCCTCTTTCAGGAGGTGTCCAGTGGATTCTTCTGATATCTATTTTACCCCCAGTTTCTAGGATCCCAAGACAGTTTTCCTTGATGAGCTCTTGGAAGATGTTGTCCAAGCTCTTTTTTCATCATGATTTTCCAGGAGACCAATAATTCTTTGATTATCTTTTCTGGATGTGTTTTACAGGTCAGATTTTTTCATTGAGATATTTTTACCTCTTTTTCTAATTTTTCATTCTTAATGTTTTGTTTGACTGATGCTTGGTGCCTCATAGAGTCATTACCTTCAATTTTAGCAACATTTTCCTCAGGTAGATTTTGAAGCTCTTTTCCCATATGTTCACATTTTATTTTTAGGGATTTATTTTCTCCAGTTAGATTTTGAGCCTCTTTTTCCATTTCACACAATTTTCTTTTTAAGGAATTGCTTTCTTCATTGAAATATTTTTCTATTTTTGCAATTTTGATTTTAAAAGAATTAGTCAATTTATCATCTACCTCTGTAATTTGGGTTTTAAAGTACTTCTCGAGCTCTTCTAAGAATACTTTCTGGACTTGAGACCAGTTCATATCCCCTGTTGAGGCTTCTGCTGTGGGTGTGGAGTCAGTGCTGTCTCCTTCTGAATTTGGTTCCTCCTGCTCACAATAATAGAATTCTAGAGTCTTTGTCTTTGCAATCTGTCTTTTACCCATTTTAAGGCAGGGCCTTAGCCATGCCCTTCCTCTAGGACTCCCAAGGTTTTACTATTTAAAAATTTTGCTCTGAGGCCATGATTTCTGTGCTTTCAGGGTCAGAGGGAGGGATTGGAGCAGCCAGGGTTCACTCTGCAATCCTGGTCCCTGGAAGCTCAGGTAGGTGCTTTTTAAATTTCCAGGCTGTGGGTTGATAGTCCCAGGACTACCTGCTGCCACTGCAATTGGTCCTGCATTTGTCTCTTGCCCAGCTCCAACCAGTATTTCTTTTTAAAAAAAAATTGAAATAGCCTGAAGACTTGTTCAGCTTGGTGTTATATTTGGCAATAGTTTACCTTGGCTGATTCTAACTCAACCTCAAAAGCCTTTCTTGGAAATAGGAGTATAAATTTGCTCTGTGTGTGTGTGTGTGTGTGTGTGTGTGTGTGTGTGTGTGTGGTAATGGGTGAATGTCTATTCATAGATAAGCATGTAAACCTTTATTCTTCACTATTAAATTTAATGTATTTTTTATGCCAAACGTTTTGTGTTTTGTGTGTGTGTGTGTGTGGGGGGGTGTATATAGAAGCTAAGGCAAAGTACATAGATTTTGACCTAGTAGAACAGAGACCTGAGTTCAAATCCAGCCTCAGACACTTACAAATGATGTGATCCTGTGAATTGAGCATTCAGGACTTTGACTCTGTTTTCTCAAATGTAAAATGGAGATAATAATATCACTTCTGTCATTGGTTTGTTGTCTTTAGTTCTATAGCTCATAAACATCATGTGTTTTCCTTTATGATTAACTGATAATGTCAATTGGTCAACCAGATTAAATTAGTCTTTAAAAATGATATTTTCTTACAATGGTATAAAGCTTTTTAACTGATACAAGATGCCTCCCCAAATAGTTGGTATATTCAGAATTCTACCAAAGTCCAGGGGAAAGTGGGTTCCATATGAAAGAATACATTTGACTAAGTGGCAGTTCACAGCTAACTAGGACTCTATTTTTGGTGAAATCTTCAACTTGTTGCACTTAGATATGGTATAACTCTTCTATGCTTGTTTCTTTGAAGAGACTTCATTTTGTATCTAGTCTATGGCTCCCAACATAGATGTTACCATCTCCTTTACTGAAGATGGTGCTAGGATGCTAACTGGAAGATGGGGGATGGGTGGGGAAAATAAATTAATGGTGGCAAAGGAAATTAAAGTAACCTCTTCAATTTTAAGTAATTTATTTGGAACACTCCCCTGGCCCAATGCTAGTTAGAATTTCAGCTAGGTCAGTGGTGCTATCCAGGCCCAGAGGGTGTAATCAAGTCACTAGGATAATCTAAATAGATTTCCTATAATACCTAGGGAGAAGCCATATCCTTGTTTGTACCTAGGGGTACAGTGAGGAAATTTCAACCATATATCACTTATCCTTCCCTTTTCCATTTGTCTCTTATGATCATCAAATTATAACAATTGCTTTCAGCCCTTTTGTCTTATTTATTCACTCTATTACCCATGAATATTTTACATTTTTTTTTGCTTATCTCCTTATTAGAAATTTAACAATTTGTCATCTTATAAGACCTCCCAACTGCTCAAAAATATTCATCATTCTATGCTATTCTTGACTCCTAAGGGTATATTTTAGAATATTTACTCAGCTCTTCTCTCTTCTTCATTAATATTAAGATGTCTTATTTTATAAGAAGACTTCTGGCCCTATAAGATACACTCAGCTCTGTCTGATTATTTATTATTTGTCAGTTTATTGTTCTTCATCATCAATTTTTATCTTTTGCCTTCTTTGATGATGAATTCCAAACACTTTTCTGTTTTACAGTGGCGCATGATAGGTGGTTTGTAATCCTTATGGGAGCTACTTTCACGAACACTTTCTTTTTTTTAACTGACTCCTTGAATTATTAGATTTTCATTAGTTCGGGATTTTAACTGATTTCTGGATGTTTTCGTGTTGGGGTTTCTTTTAGTAAGTGATTATTGGATTGTTTTCATTTTCATTTTGCCCTCTTGTTCCAATAAGTCTAGGGAATTTTCTGTCATGATTTAAATATATATATATCATGTAGACTTATATTTGTCAAGGTTGAAGTTGAGATATTTTGATGATTCTTAAATCTTTGTTACTTGAATTCATTTCCAGTTTAGTTCTTCTTGATAAGAGATACTTTACATTTTCTTCATTTTTCATTCTGTCTTTTTTAATTTTTTTGTCTTATGTAGTCATTCATTTCTCTCTGATCCAATCAGATTAGATGATTTTACAGGGAGTCTCTTACTTGAGTGAGATTTTGTAGCTCTTTGACTGGTGCTTATTTTCCTTTCAAGTTTTTGTTCCAAAGGTATCCTTTCCTTGATAATTTTTCCTCTGTAGTACTCATTTTATTCATATGATTGCTCTAAACGCCTACTTCATTTCTTCCAGGTTTCCCAGGAGATCTTATGGCAAAAAAAATGATTTCCTTTTGAGGTTTTTCTTTTAGATGATGTGGAGTTATTCTCTTCTCAGTTTGTGTCAGGTATTAATGAATCCATATATTTCTCTACTGTTTTTATTTTTCTATCTTTAGTTGTTCTTCATGCTTTACTTCTAAAATTACTCCTTTGTGCCAAATCAAGTCTCTATGTACTTCTCAGGGGAATAGTAGGTTTTCTTTGGTATTAATATTCATGACTTGGGTTCTGGATAATGAATAATATGTTCTTCAAGTTGAGTAGAAATATTTTATATATCAGGATGGCCTGTGAGTCCTGGTGGTTTATACAGGGCAGTCTTTGCTGGAGTGATGTTATCCAGGGCATATCTTGATAATTAGTTTCCTGATCTGAGCCCTTAGGCTTCTAAAACCTTATGTTGAGTCACAGAGAAATAAGCAGGCTTGACTAGACCATGATCCATTCTAGCTCCCTATCCCCAGATCACAGCTTCAGACTCTAGATTTAATTGATTTACTATTAAACATATGTCTAGAGCATAGGTTCCTAAAGTGCGTGATACTGTCACCTGGGGGAAGATGGGTTTTGGGGGGAAATGGCAGTAGTATCCTTGGGTACATGGGGGGTCATTGAATATAGATGAGGGGATGGTGGAAGCATAAGTTAAGAAGAAAAGAAGAGAAAATGTTGAAAAGTCATTTACACATGCTTTATCTGTTCTATAGCAGAGTTAAAGTCATAATGATTGCATTTTTTTTCCCAAATAAACACACAAAATGCAAATTACAACCTATCAATAGTTAAGTCAGCCAACATATCTTAATTAGTAAGTGTTGGTAGGTGAGCATGATATGAGTGTGCTGCACATTGATGGAAGTCCAGCTTGCATTGGCAAGAATATGTGCATACAATGACTTGTTTAAAATATGATACTATATGATTACATGGCACAATATTGCATCATCAAATTTCATTGAAATGAAAAATACACAAATTTATAATAAATCCTTAAGTTTAAGATGTCATTTAAATAATATATTTTTTGAAATGATGCAAAGTAAAAAAAAAAACTTTGAAGAATTAAAGAAAGGAGACTGGGGGTGTGTGCTGAGTAATTTTTTAAAAAGTGGCTAGTAGGCCAAATAGGTTTGTGAACCTCTGGGCTAAAATATTTTCTTCTAATATTTTAACTTATGACTCTCAAGCTTTACCACCTCTAATTATTATCTACCTTCTTATTCCAGAAGTTCCCTGAGCTTTTGTGGCATTCTCATCACTTTGCCCCTACAATACATTTCTCCAATTGGTAATTTCCTCCTCTAACATCTGTTTTGAGGAAGGTCTAAGGACAGCAACACTTTTGTCAACTATGAGCTCTGATTCTGACTCTTGGTACTTTGTCACTATCTTTCCCCTTCCCCACCAATGAGGTATGGACTCTGGGAGTCCCCAACTCTCCTTGAATCTTTGAGGTACAGGCTCTGGGAATCCCACTTGAATTCTAATTAAATATTCTCATTTGCATGAGGCAATAAGCCTTACATGGTAACTGGGCCCAAACCTCTGTTACTAGACTTTCCACCCTTGAGCTTATCAAAATATCAATCTACTCTTGAACTGGCCTACCCCACCATTGTCTGTTGTCTCCAGGTAGCTTCCAGCAACTTCGCAACCTTAATCACTTATTGACCACATTAACTCCAACTGAAGACCCTCCCCAAACTCCTCCTCTAGACCACCCCTACATTCTACCCACAGCCTTCTGTATATAAGACCCCATCTTGTCTCCATGTTTGTGAGAGCTCCATAGAATGACCTAGCACAGACTTACCCAGCATGTTGGTATTTTGGGGTCTCCAGAGCAACACTAAACCTCTTTATGGGAAACCTCTTCACCAACATTCCTCCACCCCTCTCAGCTTCCTTTTTTTTTTTGTATTGTCTTCCTCCATTTGAATATAAGATCCTTGTATGCCTGGACTATCTTTAGACTTCTAATTATATTCTCAGAAATTTTCAGAGATCTTGGTACATAGTAACAACCTAATAATTGCTTGTTGAGCTGCCATGACCACTGTGAACTATATTTCTCAGTCATACTTTTCTACTGTATCTTGTGGCTGGAGTCTATAGAATTTTGGCTGTTTGTACAGTCAATGGACTAGTAAAATGTTTTTTCATTATAGTTATTCATTGGACCTCTTGATCATCCCTTGTTCCTATTCTTTTATCACCTTTGATAGAATAGTCACAAGAAAACTAGGCTTCTCTGCTTCCTCTGATAATTTAATGTCCACATCATTTACATTTTTTAATATTCTTAATTTAATTTTTTTAAATGTGACATACACAGGTGCATCAAAGTTATTTTTAAAGTTAATTATTCATTAAAACAAATTTTTCTTTTTAAATTTTGAGTTCCAAGTTCTTTCCCTGCCTCCCACCCAATAAGAAAGCAAACAGTATATTATCAATTATGAATTTGCAATCATGTAAAATATATTTCCGTGTTAATCATGTTTTAGAAAAAATCCAGAGCAAAAATGAGAAAGTTATACTTCAATTTGCATTCAGAGTTCATCAGTTCTCTCTTTGGTGCTGGATAGCATTTTTTTCAGCATGATTTCCTTATAATTGTCTTAAATCTTTACACAGTATAGCTATTACTGTGCACAATAATTTGCTGTTTTTTCTCACTTAACTTTGCATCACTTCATATAGGTCTTTCTATATTTTCTCCTTGTTCGAGGAGTTCTGAAATTTGGCTATAATATTCCTAGGAATTGCCATTTGGGGTTCTCTTGTAGGAAGTAATAAATGGATTCCTTCAAGTTCTAGTCTACACTCTTGACATAAGGTATTAGAGCAGTTTTACTCTCTAGAAGTTCTTAAAATATGATTTCATGACATTCAGTTAATCCAATAATTATTTAATTATCTCTCCTTGAATTTTTTTGAGGTTAGTATTTTTTAATGAGATATTGAACATTTTCTTCTATATTTTTATATTTGCTTTTTTCTTGATTTCTCATGGAATCACTGTTTTTCACTCATCCAATTTTAGGTTTTTTAAGGAATTGTCTTCTTCAGTGAGCTACTGTATATCTTATTCTACCTGGATAATTCTTTTTTTCTAAGGAATCCTTTTTTAAGTGAATTTATGTACTATCTTTGCCATTTGGCTTATTCATTTTATCTCTTTAATTCAGTATTTTTTTGTGCCTCTTTTACCAAGCTATTGATTCTCTTTCCATAATTTCCTTGTAGCACTCCCATTTCTTTTTCCTGATTTTTCCTCTATCATCATTATTTCTTTTTTTTAACTCTTCCAGGATTTTTTTTTGTTAGGTTTGGGTTCAATTAGGAATTTTCTTTGAGGCTTTATTTTTATCTGTTTCCACATTGTTGTTTCTTTTGATTGTATATTTTGGTCTTCCATGCTACTACAGTAGTTATTCTTTTTATTTTTTATTTTGCTTATTTTTCCATTTTGTTTCTGATTTTGAATTTTATGTTTAAAATAGGCTCTGCTCACCTTAAGGTGTGGAGACATTGTACCAAGCTTCAGATTTTTTGGTGTTGCTGTTTTCAGAGAGTTCTAGGGGTTCTGCAAGTTTTTGATGCTGACAAGGTAGTGTATTCCTTGTGATAGAAATGGTTATTAACAACTAATGATTTGCAGAAATGCAGAGTTTTCCCCTTTTTTCTTTTACTTTTTTTTTTTTTTTTGCTTTTTGGAGAGGGGAGGGCAGGGCAATTGGTGTTAAGTGACTTGCCCAAAGTCACATGGCTGGTAAGCCCCCCTTTTTTAAAGCCTTCATTTCAAGACTGTCTCTGAAGGACAGGTCTGATGATAGCAGATAGGATTAATATTTTCCTCAATTTAGGTATCGCTAACCCACCCAGACTTAAAAGGAATTTAATTTTTGGTGAAATGCCAAGTCTATTGTGCTCTGCTCAGGTTTCTAGGTGGGATATAGATCATTTGTCTACATTTCCCCAAGGTTGGAGTGATTTGGAAGTAAATGACATAATCATAATTTCTTTGTAATATTTATTCTCTCTCATTAATTGTTAAACAATCAGATTTGATTGCCTCCTTAGGAATACTCCCTCCTCCAATTGTGTATAAACTGAACCCACCACCATGATTTGTCATTGGCATTCAAGAGAGTTGCACTGACCTATTTTATTGGTAATATGCTAGCATGATTAATAAAATGATCAATTACATAGAAATTATGCCTCTCAAACTTTTAAAATGTCATACTTTAAAAGGTATGTGGTCACTACTGTCCCATTCTGTGCTCTGTTTTTTACCCAAGAAGGGCCCCTTCTCCCCTACAGGTTCCTCTGTAATTTCTTTTTGATTGGTTTTCCAACCCCATTACTGTCTCTGGTCTGAGAGGTCCCAAAGCTGTTGCTGCTGTGGCTGTTGATACCTTGTGTGTACTCTGGGTAGGCTTTTATTCAGAACAAATCTCCACTCCTATGTCACAAATTTCTCCTGTCAATCTCCTAAGTTTTCTTAGGCCAGAAAAATATGTCTTTCCTTGACCTTTTGTTGACTGTGCCACTCCAAAGTTTGATTTGAGGCATTATTTCAAAGTTTTGGAGGGTAATGTTGAGAGAGTTCATCTGGGTTCACTCTAATCTGCCCTTCATTTGGACATCATGAGGAGACTCAAGAATAATACCTAAAACAATTAAAGGGCTACTAGGAATATAGCAATAGCTAAGAGTAAACAAGAGATCAATTTTAACCAAATAAAACAGAAATGAGAGGAAGAGGGCTAAAGTTCTGAAAAAGAAAGATAATAACTAATAAGAATCATTAATATTCTTATCAAGCTGTAAGATTTGGAAATTACTTTATAAACTTCAACTCACTTTACCTTTACAACATCTCTAGGAGGTAGGGACTATTATTACCACCATTTCAAAGATGAAGAAACAAAGGCAGACAAATGTTAGGTGCCTGGCCTATGGGTACCCAGCTAGTAAAGGTTCAAGGATAGATTTGAACTCAAATATTGCTGAATCTAGATTCAGTTTTCTAAGCACTGTGTGAACTATTATCCACGCATAGAAATATTAAATTCGGGACAGAAATTAAGGTGCAACTTTCTACATAGATAGGTCTTAGGAGAAAAAACAGAGCCACAAAGATTCCTTTCCTTTTTCTCCATGAGAAAAAGGAGAGAGAGAGAGAGAGAGAGAGAGAGAGAGAGAGAGAGAGAGAGAGAGAGAGAGAGAGAGAACAAAGGTACTCTGAGCTTCTCTGCAAGCTTATACTGGTATGGGAATCATAATACATTACAGAAGGTAGCAGTGTTACAACCGAGAGAGAAGAGCCAATTTTTTGCTTCTTCATTTTCATTTGAGACAGAGATATAGGGAGGAATATACTTTGGGAATATACTTGGAGTACAAGGCCATCCTTAATAAAACTATATACATATTTTTCATTAAAGGATTCATGTACATGCATCTAACACTCCCCCCCCACACACACATACACACTTTCAAACACCCTGTGGCATTCTCACTATTGTATCTAAAAAGAACTTTTAAATATTAATTTGTTTATTGAATTGCCTCAGACCCAATAGTCACTGATTAAAGCAAAATTGAGTTTTGCTGACTTTCTGTAATTCCAACCAATCTCAATTTCTTTAGGTTCAACATATTGTCTTCCTTAGTCCTGACCCCCTTACAGAGGGGATGATTGTCACCTTGCATCTTTTCTTCACTGGTTGTTCAATATAATCAATTCCTCCAAAGTCCTATTCTTTATCTATTGAGACCAGTCAGGTTTGCTGGTGAATTTAAAATTAGATCTTCACCACCATCAGTTGCCATTTCTTCATGTGATATCTCTACTTACTTAAAAAAAAAAGAAAAAAGAAACCTCATAATCCCTCATTCCATGCCTGTAGAGCCTTATGTATCCTATCCATCCACGATCTCCTGTACATATTGAAGACAGTTTTTAGGAAGCCAGTATACTGGACAAACTTATTTTCTAGTCATATGTTCTTCAGTCTTATGAACATCCCATTTTTAAATCTAAACTTTATTTCTTTTTTAGTTTTCAACATTCATTTTTATAAGATATTTGAATTCCAAATGTTTTCTTCCCCCCCCATGAAAGTAATTAAATTGGTATAGATCATATCTGTAAAATCATTTTAAACTTATTTCCACGTTAGTCGTATTGTGAAACAAAAAACAGATCAAAAGGGAAAAACTTCAAGGAAGGAAAAAGATGTGAAAGTGGTATGTGAATCTCCATTCAAACTACATAGTTCCCTCTCTGGATATGGATAGAATTTTTTATCATGAATCTTTTGGAATTGTCTTGTATCATATTGTTGAGAAGAGTTAAGTTTATTATAGTTAATAATTGCACAATGTTACTCTGTACAATGTTCTCCTGGTTCTGCTCACTTCATTCAACATCGGTTCATGTAAGTTTTTGTAGTTCTTTTTTGAAATCTTCCTGCTCATAATTTCTTATAGCACAGTAGTGCTATAACTTGCTCAGCCACTACCCAATTGATGGGCATGCCTTCGATTTCCAATTCTTTGACACCATAAAGAGAACTGCAATAAATATTATTTTTTGTAGAAATGTGTCCTTTCTTATCATCTTTTTGGGATGCAGACCTAATAGTTGTATTGTTGGATCAAAGGCTACGCACAGTTTTATAGCCCTTTGGTCATAGTTCAGAATTGTTCTCCAAAATGGTTGGATAAGTTCACAGTACTATGAACAATAGATTAGCATACCAATTTCCCCACTTCTCAAATATTTATCACTTATATTTCTGTCATATTAAACCTTATAGGTGGTGCCTCAGAGTTGTTTTAATTAGCATTTCTCTGATCAATACTGATTTAGAGCATTTTTTCACATGACTATTGATAGTTTTAATTTCTTTATCTGAAAACGGCCTGTTCATATCCTTTGAACATTTGTCAATTATGGAATGACTTGCATTCTTATAAATTTGACTCAGTTCTCTATTTATTTAAGAAATGAGACCTCTACTAGAAATACTGAATGAAAAAATGTTTTCCTAGATTTTTACTTTTCTTCTATTCTTGGCTGCATTGGTTTTGTTTGTACCAAAGGTTTTTTTTTTTTTTTGTAATCAAAATGATTGATTTTTCATTTTATAAAATGTTCTCTATCTCTTATTTGGTCATACATTCTTCCCTTTTCCATAGCAAGGAAAACTATTCCTTGCTTTCCTAATTTGTTTATGACATCACCTTTTATGAGTAAATCACATATCCATTTTGACCTTATCTTGGTATAGAGCAGGGCTAGGGAATCTGTGGCATCAAAGTCACATGTGGCCCTCTAGGGGTTCAAGTGTAGCCCTTTGACTCAATCCAAACTTCACAGAACAAATGCCTATAGGGGGTGGCTAGATGGTGCAGTGAATAGAGCACTGGCACTGGAGTCTGAAGGACCTGGGTTCAAATCTGGCCTCAGACACTTGACACACTTACTAGCCATGTGACTTTGGGCAAGTCACTTAACCCCAATTGCCCTCCAAAAAGAAAAAAAAAAGAAAGAACAAATGCCTATAGTAAAAGATGTGTTTTACAAAACTTGGACTCAGTCAAAAGGTCACACCTAAGGAGCTAGAAGGCTGCAGATTACCCAACCCTGGTATATGGTGGGAGGTTTGTCTATGTCTAGTTTCTACCATATAATTTTCCATTTTCCCAGAAGTTTTTTTTTTTTTTTTTAGCAAATAGTGAGTTCTTATCACAAAAGCTGGAGTCTTTGGGTCTATCAAACAGTAGATTACTGTAGTCATTGACTACTGTGTCTCATGTACCTAACCTATTCCACTGATCTACTACTTTATTTCTTAGCTAGTACTAAATAGTTTTGATGATTGCTTCTTCATAATATAGTTTCATATTTGCATGGCTAGGCCACCTTCCCTTGAATTTCTTTTCATAATTCCCATGATATTTTTTACCTTTTGTTCTCCCAGAATAATTTTATTATTATTTCTAGCTTTATAAAATAATTTCTGGTAGTTTGATAGATATGGCACTGAATAATGAAATTACTTTAGCTAGACTTGTCATTTTTATTATATTAGTTCATCTCACACATTACCAAGTAATATTTTTTCAATTCTTTAGATCTGACTTTATTTGTGTGAAAAGTGTTTTGAAATTGTGGTCATATGCTTCCTGGGTTTCTCTTGGCAAGTAGGCTCCTAAATATTTCATATTATCTACAGTTATTTAAACAAAATTTCTCTTTCTATCTCTTCTTGCTGAGTTTGGTTTGAAAAATATAGAAATGCTGATGATTTATATGGGTTTATTTTACATCGTTCAACTTTTCTAAAGTTGTTAATTATTTAAAGTTTTTTTTTTCTTTTTAGTGGATTGTAGGAGAAAGGTAAGCCCCTTTGTGAAGAATAAAATTATACAAACCAAGGCCCCAACTCAATATTATCTTTCTATTACCCTGAGTTGTTTGGGAACAGGGATCCTGAGAACCTGAGGGCTGCTCCTCTCCTGGGACCCCAGCCAGGTCCTTGAGAAGAGATATGATAACTGCCCAGCTCCTGGAACTAGCCACTCCAAGGAAACATCGTTCTTGGGGCAGGTGGGGGGGGGGGGGCTTGCAGGGATTGGCCTCCATCCCAGGCCTCACACCAGATATGATGCTTGCTAGAAGCACCTGACAGTATGCCTTCTTTGTTCTCAGCACTACTTAAGCTCTAAGATTCAGACCCCAAATTGGAATCTCACCCAGGAAGAGAACACTCTGCCTGGGACCTTCTTGTGGGGGACCCTAATGGCTGTACCTGGGATTCCCCAGCTTTCGTGGTCAGGTGTTGGTGCTTCCCCGAAATGGTGATGCTTGTAAATATGTAAATATAAATATATATATATATATATATATATATATATATATATATTCATCATTAATCATAATTGTTCTTATTCAGCTATCTCTAAGCCTTTCATTCTGTTATCTCTGGTTTCTTTCTCACTTGCCTATATATATATTCTGAATAAATATTCTAAAGAAATTGCCTTGGGTCTTTCTTGGAGTTCCAAGCATTCTGTTTATGCAAATTATGAACCTCCTTAATTGGACATTATGGTGTCATGAACAGGATTCCATGTCGGAACGCCATCCTTCAAGAAATCCACTGTGGAAAGTCTGAAATTGAGTGGTTATTGTTATTAAATTTGAGATGGGCACTGATTATGGTAGAAAATATAGACTATTGTAATTTGGTATCATTTTAAGAACCAAAGAAAGCAGTTAGAATTTTAGCCCAGTATGTTTTAAAATGACCTGATTATAATAAAGGAAAAGAAAACTTCTAAAATTTTTTGAAGATATGAATGTGAATGGGTAATTGGAATAATAAGGAAAGAAATAAATTTGTGGATATATTTCCTTTCTGAGGACCAAGTCTATTAGAACTTAGAAATTTATAGTTACACGATTAAAAGGTACATATTGTTATTTGGCATTAAGAAAGTGATTCACTGTATGTCCCCCTCACCCCTCCCCAAAAGTTATATAGTTTAGTTTACTTAGTTTACTGTTCAATAAGTGGTTGGTGGTGGAATCCACATCCTAGGGATTTTTATGGGACTGATATAATTGTAAAGATGCTTGGTACAATGCCTGGTACAAAACAACAATGCTATTTGAGTGTAAACTGTGTAAGCTAAATTTTAATTGTTTTGTGTTTGTTAATCTTATGTGGAATTTTCCTTAAGTATGAATTTTATGCCAATGTTAATGGGATGAATGATTTTCTGTGCAAAGCAATTTAGAATCGACTAAATTTAGGTCACCAGATTGATAATTACTTGATTTTGGTTTCAAAGTCTAAATTTAGGTACCTGATAATTATTTATAATATTGTTACTGGTAAACAGTTGTAATAAAAGAAAGTTTCAGTTAATAATGTTTAAACTTGTAAGATTGTTAACCAAGCTATTTGGTGTTATTGCATAAATCAAGTATTTACAAAAAGTATACTTGTGAAAGGTAATTATTGGCAATTATGTGAAGAAAAGACCTGTGAAACCTCCTTGTGTAAATTTTGTTAATTATTTGGGAAAGATTTTATGACTAGGGGATTTAGGAATTGTATAGTAGTTGATGACGTGAGGATAGACTGTTTTTGAAAAAGGGAAATATTCTTATGAAGAAATGTTTTATAAGATCTTTGGTATGAGATGATTGGGAACAGATTAGCAGACAAGAAAGTTAAGGAGAATGCCCTGTCCACAGAATCTATGAAGATGTAAAGAAATGTGAGTCTCCCTGGCAGAAAAGCTAGTAAAGACAGACCCCGAGATTTGAAGAGTGGTGTTTATGGGTTCCAAAATAATAAAGTATTTTCAGAAGTTTTATGGAGAAGACTGAGAACAAGATGGGAGACACAAGATAAGAGAGACAAGGAAAATTGTATAATCCAGGATGGGGAAGCAATCTTATTAGTCCTGGGAAAGGAAGCAGGGAGAGAGGGCTAGCAGGTAGAGAAATCTGCCCATTAGTGCATTAGATATTATCTGTAGTTAATTGCTTATAATCAGAATGATTTGATGAAACTGTGGAAATATGTTTTAATGCTAAAACCTAAACTTGTTAATTGATTAATGTATGTTGAAAGGAAGAGACTGGATGCGAACTTTGTTTTGACTGGTTCTGCTCATTCAAAACAGTCCTCTTGCTACTGTATGGTGTTGTAAAACTGCCAACGTCCCTAGAAATTATTTCTATTAGTCAAGGTCATTCAGCCTGGGAAAGTGAGCTTGTTTTAGTTATGAAGCTCCTAAACAAAGCTGCAAAGTCTATGTACAAAAGATTAAAAAAGATCTCTAACAATTGGCTTTACCAGGACGAATTAAAAAAATTGTGAAAGGAAAGCTGAATAATCTGGATAATGGATTTGAGAGATTTGGAAGGATAAATAAAGGTTTGACTGGAAATATGGAAGGCAGATAAGAAGGTTTTGGGGACAAATGGGGATTCCCAAGCCCCTCCTATCCCTAATTAGTGGTTTGGATACCTTTGTATCAGATGGTTTAAGTATGTTGAGAAGGGTGTGCAGAAGTATTTAGGAAGGCAGAAAGATGTGTATCAATTTTAATTTTGTAAGAATGATAAGGGTTCAGGACGGGTAATTTAAATTGGTTCCAAGGTTACTTTTGTAGGACAGTGAATGAAAGAAGGCAGAAGAGAAATAGCCTGGAATGCAATGCTGAGGATGCATGGATGGAAAACAACCAGAGGACTCCCATCAGATGGTGTAACCCCCTCACAGTTGTATGAAATGAGACTTTTGGACTTGGAAGGGACAATTGTTTGTTAATTTTCTTTTGAATCTCTGTATCTGTACCCATAAAGGGGACTGCCCCCTTGAATGTTGTCAATTTGGCAATCTCATTTAAAAGAAAGATGGTAAATGGAATCCCTTACATATGTGAGTCCTGATAATTTTTTATTGCTTATTGGAGCTCCATGAAAATAAAAAATAACTTACTGGCTCTAAGCTGTGATTGGTGGAATTTGCTGTCTGAGACAAAAGGCACATGGGACCATAACTAAATTTTGTTTTGAGTTTGAATTTGGGTATAGTTATCTACATTAAATCAGTATCTGAGAAAAAATGCCACAAGCTACTTAGACGGAATGTGATCTTGTACTGTCAACAGGTGGAATTTGGTAAAGGCCGAAGGGACAATCTCAGGCTCTGTCTGGGATGGGATCCCTCCTGGCTCAGTTTACCCATGGGGTTCCTTTGAAAAGGAATGTTTCCCACCTATTCCTGAGTCTAGCTGTGAGGTGGAATGGATGCTGCATGGTTGGATATCTGTGATTTACCTGAATTTAAACAAGAGCCAATAATTTTTTATACTGTCATATTCAGAATGTCATGTTACCCTGACTTTTTCCTTCCATAGCAAGTTTCAATGGTCAGAACAAGTAATCAGTAAAATATATGACCTCTTTTGTGTTAGCTTATTGGAAAATCTAATGCTATTTTTTTTTATCCAGAATTAAAATATGTGCAGAAAGTTATCCAAACTGCTTAAGACTAAATTTTATGATATCTAGGAATTGTGCAAATATCTAGGAATTTAAATTGTAATAACACTTTGGAATTTATGTTACTCAAGGAACACTAATTTAATTTAATGAATTCCAATTTTAAAGGTTTGTTTTTGCTTAAATGAAAAAGAAAGAAATCATCTAAAACTGTCCAATTAATTTTTCTTATATAAAGAATTAGTGGGGTGGCTAGGTGGCTCAGTGAGTAAGAGCACTGGCCTCGGAGTTGGGATGACCCGGGATCAAAACCAGCCTCAGAAAATGAGCACCCACACATAAATAATGACTAGCCGTGTAACCTTGAGCAAGTTACTTAACCCTAATTGCTTAAAAAAAAGAAAAGAAAAAAGAATTAGTGACTATTCCTCTCAACACTAGGATAAATTCAATTTTTTTTAAAGAAAGGAAATACTTTTAAGAAAAGATGTTTTGAAAGGTCTTGTGTGTTATACTTTTGAAGGTTTAGTAAATTTCAAATTAATGCAATAAGTCCTAAAGCAGAAGAGATGTTGCTGTTTCAATCTAAATTTGTAATTTTCTCATGATCTAAGCACACGAAAACATTTGTTACTGAATGTATATGTAAAAGATTCCATTTCTGAAGTATCTTTTTCTTCCAGAGTGAATATAATCAAAAGATCAATAAGTTTTGTGAAACAACAATGTATGTCTACTATTCAGTTGTGAGGTTCAAGTCAGGACCTTCTTTAGTTTAAGGCAGTGCAGTATGTTATCAAAAGAATAATATCTTATGAGGTATCTTGATATGGGAAAATGAAAAGGAAAGTGAAATAGTCTGAATAATGGGTTATACTAGCCAATACTCACCCTACTTCTGGTTAATTTCCTCCTACTCCTCTTTGGCCTTCATTTGTTTAACCTCTTTGCCAGATTTGTTTCTTATAGGCTCAGCACCCTTCACTTGCAGATGATATCTCAGTCTGAGTACCAACCACTGTCCAAGAACATGACCCATAACTCCTAGACATGGCATTTACCAAGTTCTGAATACTAGTTATAGACCTAGATTTTTGAATGGTGGGACCATATGAAACATAGAAAGCAATACACCACTCCCCAGCATGAAGCAGTTCGGGAAGCTGAGACCCATTACCCCTTGTCCCCAAGTGATTTTTTTTAACAAATGCTTTATTAACTTCTGGTTTACATCATTCATTTCCACCAGATTTTGAGTTACAAATTTTCCCCATTTTTCCCCTAACCACCACCCCAGAAGAGCAGTCCCACAAGATATCCCCTCATCCAATCTGCTCTCTCACACATCTTCTCACATACCCCCTTCGACGTTACCATTAGGGCTAGGTGAATATCTATGCCCCAATGCCTGAAATGCTTATATCCCAATTACATGCAAAATAGTATTAATAATAGTATTTATATATTTGAAACATTTAATTTTAAAACTTCGAATTTCAGATCCAATCCCTTCTTCCCTTGTCACCCATTCCTTCTGGGAAGAGAAGCAATTAAGTATGTGTTGTACATATATAGCAATGCAAAACATTACCATAGTAGATATATTGTAAAAGGTTGCTTATAATTCCCTCCCACTTATCCCACCCCTCACCTGGTCCATTACCTACTTTGATCCTGTCCCTTTTCTATAGTGGGTACTTCCAACCTTCCCTCCCCCAGACTGACCTCCCCTATATCATCCCGCCTCTCATCCCCCTTCTTCCTAATCTCCTGCAGGGTGAGATATCCCATTTAGTATGTAAGTCATTCTCTCCCTGAGCCAAATTCAATGAGAATATGGTTTTGCGTTTTTACCTTCCTGTTCTTCCCCTCCCCTGCAACCACTTCCCCTTGCTTCGTCTACATGAGATAGTTTACCCTACCCTGTCTCTCCCCATCTCCTCTTGCCACTTTCCTCTATCACCTCATAACTTCACCCCTTAAGTATCATCGCTTCCCACCAAATTCAACCTGTGCCCTCTATCTATGTATAACTGGAAACATATATACACACATGCACATATGTATTCCTATGCCCATATACCCTTCTTCCATTATTTTCATACTGAGAGAGGTTTCATCAGTCAGAATTATTGTTTTTCCATGTAGGAATGTAAATATTTCAACTTTGATAAGTTCCTTTTGATTTCTTTTCCCTGATTACCTTCTCAAACATCTCTTGCTTCTTGTGTCTGAATGTCAAATTTTCTATTCAACTCTGTTTTTTTCCTCAAGAATGCTTGAAAGTCCTCTATTCCACTGAATGAAGATATTTTCCCCTGAAACAAAATACTCAGTTTTGCTGAGTAGGTGATGCTTGGATTTACTCCCAGCTCTTTTGCCCTCTGGAATATCATATTTGATGCCCTTCAGTCCCTCAGTGTAGAAGCTGCCAGGTCCTGGGCTATTCTGCTTGTGTTTCCACAATACTGAAACTGTTTCTTCCTGGCTGCTTGTAGCATTTTCTCCTTGATCTGTGAATTCTGGAACCTGGCTATAATATTCCTGGGAGTTATCTTTTTGGGATCTTTTTCAGGTGGTGATCTGTGGATTCTTTCAACCTCTATTCTGCCCTCTGGATCTAAGATATCAAGGCAATTTTCCCTGAGAATTTCTTGAAGGGTGATTTCTAGGTTCTTTCTTTGATCATGGCTTTCAGGTAGTCCAATATTTTTAAATTATCTCTCCTGGATCTATTTTCCAGGTCAGTGGTTTTTCCCATGAGATATTTCGCATTGCCTTCTATTCTTTCATTTGTTTGGATTGTTTAACAGTATCTTGATTTCTCATAAAGACAATAGCTTCCATTTGCTCCAGCTAACTCTGAAGGAATGAATCTCCTCAGTGAGCTTTTGAGATTCTTTTTCCATATGGCAAATTTGGCTTTTTAAGGTGTTCTTCTCCTCATTGCCCTTTTGGGCTTCCTTTGTCATTTGAGTTAGTCTATTTTTTAAGGTGTTATTTTCCTCAGTCTGGCTGTTGACCCTCATTTCATACTTTTCCTGCATCCTTTTCATTTCTCTTTCTAATTTTTTCTCCACTGTTCTTATTTGATTTTTAAAATCCTTCTTAAGGTCCTCTATGGCCTGTAACCCACTCATGTTTTCCCCTGGGGCTTTTGGAGCAGGATATCTGACCTCACAGTCCTCCTCCAGTTCCCTCCTTTGATCCTCTTTGCCCCCCAAATAGGAGTCTAATGTTGCATTTTTCTGTTTATTTTGCTTCCTTTGCCTAGGCATGTTGCCACTTAATTACTTGACTTTGGGGCTTATTGCCACAGTAGGACTCTGCCACCAGACGGGAGCTTCCTATCCCCAATGTTGGGGTCTTCACAACTTCTGCTTCTGGCAAGTTGGATACCCACCCCAGACCTCCCCCGCCCCCCCAGATCACAATCCAGATCCAAACAGGTTAAAGCAAGAGTGATTAACCCCCAAGACTGATCGCTGGATATCCCTACAGTTTGCAGGCCAGGAGCTGAAGCTACCACTGGAGCTCCAAAGTAGCGAGTGTGCTTTGTCTCCTCATCGGCTTCTAACCCCCGGGAGAGGAAGCTGATGCGTTCTACAAATACGGGTCCCAGCATCCACAGGACACTAACCTCTCACTTTTTCCTAGGTATGTCTGTGTTGATAATTCTGGAATCGCCACAGATGCTGGTTTTCTGGGTCCCTCTGGCTGGCTTCTGGCCCAGCCACCCTGGGGCTAAAACTGCAGCTCACTCCACCTGGGTTTGGCTCCCTGGGAACTGCGCAGTTGGCTCCCAGAGCACTGTGCTGGCTGCTCCCTTCAGGGCTGCTGGGCTGTCCTCAGCAGGACGTTAGCTTCTCTGTGTCATTCTGTGGGTGCTGGGGCTCCAGAAGTTGTTCACAGTCCCCTTTTACATAGTTTCCCCCAAATGATTTTAGGTCCTCTCTATTTAAGGAGGGGATGATGGGGTGCTGAAGTGCTTGTGCTTGAACCATAGTTTGTAAAATCACCTTAATTTGCAAAATTACACTTCTCCCTAGCTCAAGGGCAGCATGGCCTAACAAAATATTTATCTCTTTCCCTGTTACAGTGGTCAGTTGCACCTATAGAATTTCATAGTTTAACTGAACTCTGTATTGATTGAGGCAATTGTGTATAGGTAATAATAGCTTGGTTTGTGGAATGGCCACTAGGTGGTTGAAGCCCTGTCTATTGAACCATTCCTCCAACCTGTGTGATTTGACTCTGTAACTGCTTTCTAACTTCTCTATGCTGTATGAAGTGGATACTCAATACATATGGATAGTGTCTAATGACCAGATTGATTTGATTTGTTTTTTGAAAAATATTTGTTTTCTAAACTGGCAGAGTGATCCATGAGACACAGTGGATGATGTGATTGTTTTCTGGGTACACAAACGTTTGCTTTTTCATACACCTCTGTGTCTTTAAGCCCCCTGATCGGACTCCTAAATCAATCAATGCAGTTTCAGCAACTATTGGAGAAAAATCAATGAGCGCTCAATGAACATCCAATACAAACACATGTAGTTGGTAGTAAACTTTTAGAGGCCTCTCATTTAATCACTTCAGATACTAATCACCATTAGTATGACCTGTTATTTAGCATGTTGCTAATTCTTTTATTTTTGTGTAACATCTATATATACTTTAGGATAAGGAAAATATACCAATCCATGACCCCAAATGCAGGGACGGCCTATGCTTTGTATAATCTACAGACTGAATGTAGGGTCAAGGTAAGCTCCTCTGTGAGAAATAAGATTATACATACCAAGGCCCCAACTCAATATGACCTTTCTATTACCCTGAGTTGTTTGGGAACAGAGGTCCTGAGCACCTGAGGGCTGCTCCTCTCCTAAGACCCCAGCCAGGTCCTTGAGGAGAGATATGATAACTGCCCAACTCCTAGAACTAGCCACTCCAAGGAAATATTGTTCTTGCGGGGGGCGGGGGGAGTTGGAGGGATTGGCCTCCATCCCAGGCCTCACACCAGATATGATGCTTGCTAGTATGTCTTCTTTATTTTCAGGGACAGGACACTCTGCCTGGGACCCTCCCATGGGGGACCCTGATGGCTGTACCTGGGATTCCCCAGCTTGTGTGGTCAGGTGTTGGTACTTCCCTGCGACCGTGATGTTTGTATATATGTAAATATATATATATATATATATATATATATATATATATATATATATCCACTATTAATCATAGTTTTTCTTATTCTGCTATCTTTAAGCCTCTTATTCTGTTTTTTTCTGGTTTCTTTCTCACTTGCCTATAGATACATATATTCTGAATAAATATTCTAAAGAAATTGCCTTGGGTATTTCTTGGAGTGCCAAGTATTCCATTTATGTGAATTGTGAACATTCTTAATTGGACATGGATTCTCTAGGATTCTCTAAGTATACCATCATATCATCTGCAAGGATCGATAGTTTGTTTCTTCATTACCTGTTGCAATTCCTTTAATTTCTTTTTCTTGTCTTATCACTAAAGCTAGTATTTCTAGTACAATATTGAATTATAGTGGTGATAATAGGCATCTTGGTTTCACCCCAATATTATTGGGAAAATTTATAGCTTATCCCCATTGCATATAATGCTTGCCAATGGCTTTAGATAGATACCAGTTAATCATTTTAAGGAACTCTCCCTTTATTCCTATATTCTCTGGTGTATTGGAATGCTTGTCATATTTTGTAACAAGCTTTTTCTGTATCTGTTGAGATAGTCATATGATTCCTATTAGTTTTGTTATTATATGGTCAATTAAGCTGATTCTTTCCCAAATATTGAACTAGCCCTGCATTTCTAGACACTAGTCATAGTTGTATTGCCCTCATGATATCCTCATGATAAGTCATAATATCTTTGCTAATATCTTATTTAAAATTTTAACATTGCTTTTCATCAGGGAAATTAATCTATAATTTTCTTTCTCTATGTTAGGTATTCTTAGATTTAGGTATCAGCACCATATGTGTGTCATAAAAGGAATTTGGTAGGACTCCTTCTTTGCCTATTTGTCTGAATAGTTAATATTATTATTTTTAGTTAATATTTATAATTATAATATATAATTATATATATTACATATTATTTATATATATTATATAATATATAATTATATATTATAAATTATTTATATATTATGTTATATAATATATAATTATATATTATAATATATACTATATATTATATTGTATGTTATATGATTATAATTATAATAATATAATAGTTAATATTATTGATATAATACTGACATTAATTGCTTTTTAAATGTTTGGTAAATTTACTTTTAAATCCATCTGGTCCTGGTTTTTTTTCACTTAGGGAGTTTTTTGACGGTTTAATTTATTGTTTTGTACTTTAGTTTATTTAATGTTATTTAAGTATTTTATTTCTTCTGTCAATCTGGACAATTTACATTTTGTATAAATATTCTTCCACTTTGCTTAGATAATCAGATTTATTGGCATACTATTGGGCAAATTAATTCCTAATTATTACATCAATTTCCTCTTTATTGGTTTTGAATTCACCCCATTCATTTTAGATATTGGCAATTTGTTTTTTTTTTCTTTTGAAAAATCAAATTAATGAAAGGTTTATCTACTTTATTGTTGCCCTCCCCCCCCATAAAACCAGATCTCAGTTTTATTTCTTAGTTTAGTAATTTTCTTACTTTCAATTCCATTAATGCTCTCTTTTGGTTTTCAGAATTTCTAATTTGGTATTTATTTGGGGATTTATAATTTGCTCTTTTTCTACATTTTTTTTAGTTGCATGCCCAATTTGTTGATTTCTTTCTCTATTTTATTCATGTAAACATTTAGAAATGTAAAATTTCCTGAGTACTGTTTTGGCCACATCCCATAAATTTTGGTATGTTATCTCTTTACAGTTGGTCTCTTTGATGAAATCATTGTTTCTTTAATTTATTGTTTGAACAATTGATTCCTTATGATTAAATTATTTATTTTCCAATTAATTTTTAATCTTTCTATGGTTCTTTATTACATGTAATAGTCATTGTACCATGATCTTACATGTATGCATTTAATACCTGTGTCTTTCTGCATTTGATTTTAAAGTTTTTATGGCCTGATATATGGTCAATTTTTGTGTGGGGGCCATGAATCACTGATGAAAAGGTATATTCTTTTCTATTTTCCATTCAACTTTCTCCAAAATCCTATCATATTTAACTTTTCTAAAATACTATTCACCTGCTTGCCTTCTTTCTTGTTTATTTTTGCGTTAAATTTATCTAGTTTGGGAGGGTGGGATTGATGTCCCAGACTAGTACTATTTTACTGTCTCTTTCTTCCCATAATTCTTACCCCTCTAAGAATGTTGATACCATACCAATTGGTGCATGTGGGTTTTAATACTGATATTACTTAATAGTTCCTGGTACAGTTTACCAAAATAAACAAGACATTAAGAAGGTGAATAGAAATTTAGAAAAGTTAGATATGACAGAAAATTGCATAGCAGTAGAAATCAATATATCTTTTTCTCAGTGTTCATGACAACTACACAAATTTGACCATGTATTAGGTCATAAAAACTTCACAACTGAATAAAGAAAGGTGGAAATATTACATTTTTCAGATGATGCAGTAATACACACATATATACATATACACACACATATATGTATATATATACACATATGTATGTATGTATACATACATATATATACATGCACACACACACACGCATGTAAGGTTATAGGATTTAAAGATCTTCCATGACCCTTGACTTTGCTGACATAGCAGGAAAGAGTGGGGCAAGAGGAAGTGGAAACCAAGCTAGAGCTCATGAGGCTCCTGGAAGCATGGTGGTGATATCAGTGGCAGCAACAGCAGCATGGTGGTAGTGGCAGAGTGAACTCCTGCTTTTGAGCCAGCCAGAATTTCTGCTAAGGACTGCTTCTGAGGACTTCCAGGGACATTAACTACAGGGGACCAGAGCTGCTGGGAGCACACTTTCTATATGCTGAGCAGTTGCCATGAGTGGGGAGAAGCGGACCTTTGCCTGAGATAGCCTGTTCTGTTTTGAAGGCTTGAGAATGGGTGTTACTACATTAACTACATGAACCAACTTCATAACTACTGTGATGGCTTTGACTTTCTGGTTTGGGGACTCAGTTTTCTGGCATTTGAATAAATGTTCTAGCTTTATTCCCCATGTAGAGAGCCTGGTATATTTTGTAATTAATAACCATATCAGCATATTTATAGTTACCTTACGCATTGTGAATATTGCATTGTTGATACAACATATACATGTGCATGTGTACATGTATGTGTAATAAATGGCCAAGGAAAGATAGGCTAAAATCTAAATAGTAACTAAATAATCTAATCCTAATGTATGAATGGGTTAAACAACAAATAAAAGAAGCAATAATTTCATCAAAGAGAAAGATAGTAATGAGATAATGTACCAAAATTTATGGAATACAGCCAAAGCAGGTTTGGGGAAAGAAATTATGCTTCCAAGTGCTTACATGAATAAAATAGTGGATGAGCAGTTTAATGAATTGGGCATGCATCTAAAGAAGAATAAACACACACACACACACATACACACACACACACACACACACACACACACACACACACACACACACAAACACCAAATTGGAAATCCTGAAAATCAAAGGAGAGATTAATGAAATTAAAAGTGAGAAGACCATTGAACTCATAAAATATAACTAGAAGCTGGTTTTATGGGGGGAAATAAAAAATAGATAAACCATTGGTTAATTAGATTTTTAAAAGGGAAGAAGAAAACCAAATTATTTCTTTCAAAAATCAAAAGGGTGAATAAACCATAAATGAGGAGGAAATTAAGACACTTCTTAGGACCTATTTAGCCCAATTGTATGCTAATACCTCAGAGAATCTAAATGAAATGGTTGAGTATCTACAAAATATTAACTACCCAGATGTAGCAGCAAGCACCCCGACATCCCCAGGGTGGCTGCCTACACCGGTTCTTAGATCTGCTTTTCTAAAGGAAAGCAACTCAAAGTGGGTTAACAAGTTTACATTAGTCAATCAAACCTGTATCATTTACCTAGTTCAGGGGAAAAAAGGTCAGCACCTCCAACTTCATAGTATACAAAAAGAACTTACAAGACTGAGAAACAGATCAAGTAGACAGGCTTCCAAACTGCCCAACCATTACATCTGTACCAAATCACAGTTACCAGAGAAGGAAGCATCAACATCTGTGTTTTCAAAGCCAGGGGGCTCTCAAAGGCTGCCCAGAGTCTCATCTGGTCAAATCACACAAAACTTCTCAAAGTGAGACCCAAAGCAAAGTCTCCCATCAGGGCTTATATAGCCTTCTCCTGGCTCAGAGAATGTAACAACCTTCTTGATGCACTACCCAATCACAAAGTATCAAGGTATGGGCTTTCCTGAAAAATAAGCCTGCCACCACAGGCTCCAAGTGCACTTAAATTATAGTCAGGGAAAATCTTAAAAATTTGCATTCCTATAACACCAGATTAATAGAAGAAGGGATAAGACACACACACACACACACACACACACACACACACACACACACACACACACATGAGATGCCGATGAGTAGACTCAGAATAAGAGAAAGAAAATTACGAACCAATTTCTCTAATTAATACTGCTGCAAAAAATAAATAAAATATTTACAAAGATATTATTACAATACATAACAAGAACCATGCATTATGATCACATGGGATTTATACTGGGAATGGAGGTATGGTACAACATTAGGAAAACTATCAGGATAATTGACCATATGAATAACCATATTAACTGAAATACATGATGCAGAAAAAGCCTTGACAAAATACAGCACCCTTTACTATTAAAAACCCTAGATAACATAGGAATAGATGGGTGTTGCCTTAAAATGATGAATAATAATTATCTAAAACCATTAGCAAGCATTATCTGTGATGGGTATAAACTAGAATAGTATAAACTCCCCAATACAATCAGGTGAAATATTGATGTCTATTTTCACATCTATCATTTAATATCATACCAGAAATGTTAGCTACAGAAATAAGAGGAGAGGGGCGGCTAGGTGGCGCAGTGAGTAAGAGCTCCGGCCTCGGAGTTGGGATGACCCGAGATCGAATCCGGCCTCAGAAAATAAGCACCCATACACAAATAATGACTATCCATGTAACTTTGAGCAAGTTACTTGATCCCAATTGCTTATAAAAAAAGAAATAAGAGGAGAAAAAAGTAAAGGAGTTAAAATAGGCAATGGGGAAACACAACTATTATTCTTTGTAGGTGATATGATATTATATTTTAAAAATCCTGGAGAATCAACTAAAATGCTACTTGAAATTATTCACAAGTTTATCAAAGTTGCAGTATACAAAATGAACCCACATAAATCATGAACATTTCTATATGTTATCATTTAAAATAATTGTAGACAATAACAAAATAATTGGGAGCCTACCTGCCAAGAGAAACCTAGGAACAATATGAACGCAACAATAGCACACTTTTCACAAAAATAAAATCAAATCTAAACACTTGGTAGAATATTAATTTCTCATTGGTTGGCCAAGTCAATATATTAAAAGTTAAAATTCTACCTAAATTAATCCAATCACATTGGCTAATATGACAAAAAGGAAATTTTGAATATTGGAACAAATGTGGGAGAAACTGGGACACTAATGCATTGTTGATGGAATTGTGAACTGATCCGAGCATTCTGGATACCAGTTTAGAACTATAGACTAAGGGCTATTAAACTGTGCATATCCTTTGACCCAGTAATAGCCCTGATAGGTCTATATACCTAAGACCTCCAAAAAAAGAAAAAAAAGGAAAAGAATGTATTTGTATAAACATATTTATAGTAGCTTTTTATGACACTCAGAAATTGCATGGATGATCATCAATTGGGGAATGGCCAAACAAACTTCGGTATATGGTTGCAATGGAATATTATTGTGATATAGGAAATGAAAAGCAGGATAATTTCAGAAAACCTTGGAAAGGCTTACCATGATCTGATGCACAGTGAAGTGAACAGAATGAGAAGAAGATTGTACATGGTAACAGCAAAAATTTTAATGAATAATTGTGAATGACAGCTATTCTCAGCAATAGAAGAATCCAAGAGAATCAAAAAGGACTAATGATAAAGCATACTATCTGCCTCTAGAGAACAAAAAAGATATTGAATTAATACATATTAAAGCATGCTACTTTCCCCTTTTTCTTTTATTCTTTTTTGTCTTCTTTTTCAAAATTACTAATATATAAATGTTTTACATAATTGCACTTGTGTAATATATATCTGATTGCTTACCATCTAAGGGAGGAAAAGTAGAAGGAGGGATAGAATTTGGAACTCAAAACTTTAAATAAAACTATTTTTAAATTGGAAAAATCTGGTTAGATAGGTAAGGGAACCAAAAGAAGACAATATTGCTATTTGGGCAAAAAACAAACAAACAAACAGAGAAGAGACATTAGTAGTGCTAAACCTATTCAGTACTAAAGAGATTTCTATAAGGTTGAAGAATTAGACAGACCATTGATAATTGATAATTTAGAAAGCATAGTTTCAATGGTATCATAAAGTTAGTACCTAGACTGCATTGGGTTGAGAAGTAAACAAGAGGATCCTAAGTAGAGACAAGTTAAATAGGATTTTTTATTATTTTTTCTTAAAAATGAATTTGGCTATGAATCTTAGAAGAACTATAAAATTTATCTTGATATAGTAGTAGGGTCAAATGAAGGTTCTTAATAAGCATGGGGGGACAAATATCCTTTATTGTTAGTAGCAGGGAATATACCAGTAGATAAGGAGAAATTGAAAATCGTGGAGAGGAGGGATGATCATGGGGGAAAATTGACAAAGGAACAGGGAAGTGAAGTGATTATGGTATAGATATATGTATTGACTGGAGTAAAAGGACAACTCTTCTTTGGAGATCAAAGTAGTGGAGGAGAGAATGGGGGATTGATATCAAGTTGTTTTGAGATATAGAGAGTGGGGGAGGAGAGAGAACTTATAGAGAATGGCCTATTTTATATCAATAGATTATGAGTGAGGCCCTTTGCTGAGATGGTAGGATTGATATAGGAAAATCAAATAAAGTGGACATTAAGAATATGGTAAATATATGTTGAGATCATGTCTAGCAGTGGCCTAAACTGATATCTCCAAACTGGGAACAGCTATTAGTAAATTCACTAATAAAGATTTTATTTGTTGTACTTTTGTGAATGATAATAATTTATCAGTTCAGACACAACCTTGTGCCTTTCTTTATATTGTCACTATGTGAAAAGTAGACTGGGTTTCCCCTTCCAAGATATGCTATACTTGTGGTTTCACATATGCTAGCATAATTTAAGCATGTTATCTTTTTCTGAGAAGCTATAATGACAATGAAATAAGGAGACTTCAATTTAAAATAAGCAAATTATTTCGGTTGACAGAAGCAGTATAAATACAACTTTAATTAATGATTTTGCTAACTGCTCATTGGCTTTAACCCAAGTTCTGTCTTTAGTCTTTATACATAACATATTGAGTACAGATGGTCCAATTCCTGCTTCTTGCCCCTATGTGAAACCTTAGTATCATCAAATGACGCATAATAACTGATATTTGAATGCATTATCTTAAGCAATTCTTATAACAATTTTGTAGGTTTTACCCATGTTTTAGAGGTAAGAATATCAAGGCCTAGATAATATGTGTCAAAAGTAGCATTGATAAACAAACAATAAATAAGTATCTATTTTGTGCTAGGGCAGTTGATAAGCTGTGTAGACACCACAAAAAGTTCAAAACACAAATATAGGCTCTGCCCTCAAGGAGCTTACATGAAATTTGGGAAGATAACAATGTAACTGAAACTCTACTCCATTTGCACAGTACTTCCTCATTAATGGTAAATTGTGTCTAGCTGTTCCATGCCTGTATGAGAGGCATAGAGGATGAGTCCTTGTCTTCTGATTTCTGGTCTGGAGAGGGGACATATTTGGTTTCTTATATACTTCAGAAAGTGATTTTAGAGGGAAACATAGACCACAGGAAGAAGTTGACATGTAGAAGAGCCATCATCTCAAGCAGATTCCTCATCTTACTATTGTAGAGACTCTGTGGAATTTCCCCTTGGCTGATATCCGGGAATCACTTTCTAACTTACAAATGAACTGTGATATCCCATTCTCTGTAGGAGAACTCATTCTATGTGCTTATTATCTGATATATCCTAATCTATATATGTTTAATGCTTTCTGGTTGCTATCAGCCAGATAGAGGTGTTTATTCACTATATATCATTATATAAACGGCATTTGGTGGGAAGGGATTCAAGTCTTTAGCCATAACTTGGAATACTGCTTTCTAGAAAGGGATAACAATCAGGAGCACAATTCTTTTTTTTTTAAAGCAATTAGGGTTAAGTAACTTGCTCCAGGTTTCATGGCCAGTCATTATTTATGTGTGGGTGCTCATTTTCTGAGGCCAGATTCAATCCCGGGTCATCCCAAGATGCCAGCACTCTTACTCACTGTGCCACCTAGCCGCCCCCCAGAGCACAATTCTAATACAAAAATAACTGTTCCTAGACTAAGACTATTTTTTTAATGGGGAGATAATTTTAGTTATATCCTGGCATCCTTGAATTTAGGCAACCATAATGGCCAGCATGTTGGGGCTGGTATGAAGAAAGTATCCCTTAGAAAGAGATTGGCAGAAGAAATTCTAGAAATATCTAGACCAATGTAATACATATAACATAAATTGGCAGCATATACACACAACCCACATAAAAAAATAAGTACTTATACAATATATGTAGATATAGATAGCTAGCTAGCTAGATAGATAGATAGATTAGATGGAAGGACACCTTAGAAATGAAAGCTAAAGTAGAAGGAAGGAAGAATGACATTTTGAAGAAGGTAATAGTTGATCTAGGACTTGAAGGCAACTAGGATGTCATTGTTTAGCATCAATTCAGTAAAGGATATCACATCATACTGAGATGAGAAATAAATCATTCTCCATGAGCTATACATTTTCTTCTGCTGAACTTCTCAAAACACCCTGATATCAATAACTGATTCTCGTTTCCTTTCTTCCAATCTTTGCTGAGGAGAGAGAACATTGCTGGCATTGAGGACAATATGAAGACACAGAGGAGAGAGATGGAATTTCATGCTTGAGTAATGGTAAATGGATCTGGGGGGGGTGGCTAAGTTGTATGGGGCAGCTACACGGATAGAGTGGATAGAGCACTGGCCTGGGAGTCATGAAAACTCATTTTCCTTATTTCAAATCTTGTCTGAGATACTAATTAGCTGTGTGATCCTTAGCAGATTACATAAACCTGTTTGCCTCCATTTTCTCAACAGTCACAGTTATTGTTTTTCCATATAGGAATGTAAATAGTTCAATTTTGATAAGTTCCTTTTGATTTCTTTTCCCTGATTACCTTCTCAGGCATATCTTGCTTCTTGCATCTGGATGTCAAATTTTCTATTCAATTCTGGTTTTTTCCTCAAGAATGCTGGAAAGTCCTCTATTCCACTGAATGACCATATTTTCCCTGAAACAAAATACTCAGTTTTGCTGGGTAGGTGACCCTTGGATTCATTCCCAGTACTTTTGCCCTCTGGAATATCATATTCCATGCCCTTCGATCCCTCAGTGTAGAAGCTGCCAGGTCCTGTGCTATTCTGATTGTGTTTCCACAACATTGAAATTGTTTCTTCCTGGCTGCTTGTAGTATTTTCTCCTTGATCTGGGGATTCTGGAACCTGGCTATAATATTCCTGGGAGTTTTCTTTTTGGGATCTTTTTCAGGAGGTGATTGGTGGATTCTTTCAAACTCTATTTTGCCCTCTGGATCTAAAACATCAGGGCAATTATCCTTGAGAATTTCTTGAAGGATGATTTCTAGGTTCTTTCTTTGATCATGGCTTTCAGGTAGTCCAATAATTTTTAAATTGTCTCTCCTGGATCTATTTTCCAGGTCAGTGGTTTTTCCCATGAGATATTTCACATTGCCTTCTACTCTTTTTTTTTTTTTTAAAGCAATTGGGGTTAAGTAACTTGCTCAAGGTTACAAGGCTAGTCATTATTTATGTGTGGGTGCTCATTTTCTGAGGCCGGATTTGATCTCGGGTCATCCCAACTCTGAGGCCGGCGCTCTTACTGCGCCACCTACCCGCCCCTTTAGGGCAATTGGGGTTAAGTAACTTGCCCAAGGTCACATGGCTAGGTTTTTGTTTGTGTGGGTTAAGCGTCTGAGGCCGGATCGGACCTCAGGTCCTTCTGACTCCAGGGCCGACTCTCTACTCACTGCGCCACCTAGCCACCCCCATTGCCTTCTACTCTTTCATTTGTTTGGATCTGCTTAACAGCATCTTGATTTATCATAAAGTCATTAACTTCCTTTTGCTCCAGTCTAACTCTGAAGGAGTGAATCTCCTCAGTGTACTTTTGAGATTCTTTTTCTATGTCGCAAATTCGACTTTTTAAGGCATTCTTCTCCTCATTGCCCTTTTGGGCCTCCTTTGCCATTTGAGTTAGTCTATTTTCTTTTTTTTTGCTTTTTGGAGGGCAATTGGGATTAAGTAACTTGCCCAAGGTCACATGGCTAGGTTTTCATTTGTGTGTGCGTTAAGTGTCTGAGGTCAGATCCGAACTCAGGTCCTTCTGACTTCAGGGCTGATGCTCTACTCATTGCACCACCTAGCCGCCCCAAGTTAGTCTATTTTTTAAGGTGTTGTTTTCCTCAGTCAGGCTGTTGACCCTCATTTCATACTTTTCCTGCATCCTTCTCATTTCTCTTCCTAATTTTTCCTCGACTTCTCTTATTTGATTTTTAAAGTCCTTCTTAAGGTCCTCTATGGCCTGTAACACTCTCATATTTTAATTTGGGGCTTTTGGAGCAGGATTTCTGACCTCACAGTCCTCCTCCTGTTCTATGCTTCGATCCTCTTTGCCCCCCACATAGGAGTCTAATGTTGCATTTTTCTACTTAATTTGTTTCCTTTGCCTTGGCATGTTGCCACTCAATTACTTGAATTTTGGGCTTGTTGCCACAGTGTGGCGTTGCAGCCAGACTGGGGAACTTTCGCCCCCAACGTGTTGGGGGGACAACTTCAGTTTCTGGCAAGCTGGAAACCCACCCACAACCTCCACCCCAGATCACAATCCAGATCCAGGGAGGTTAAGTCAAGAGCGATTACCCCCCAAGACTGATCGCTGGATCTCCCTACAGTTCGAAGGCAGGAGCTGGAGCTGCCACTGAAAACTACAAAATGGAGTGTCTCCTCAGGGCCTTCTAGCTCCCAGGGGAGGAAGCTGACATGTTCCCCAAATACCGGTCCCAAAGTCCATAGGGCACTAACCTCTCACTTTGTTCTAGGCAAGTCTGTGTTGATAATTCTGGAATCGCCACAGCTGCTGGTGTTCTCTTGGTGCATTCTTTCAACTTCTATTTTGCCCTCTGGGTCTAAAACTTCAGGGCAATTTTCCTTGAGAATTTCTTGAAGGATGATTTCTAGGTTCTTTCTTCGATCTTGCTTTTCAGGTAATCCAATAATTTTTAAATTATCTCCTGGATTAAATTATTAAATTATTATTAAATTAAATTACATTTTAATTTAATTATTATTAAATTAAATTAAATTATCTCCTGGATTAAATTATCTACCTGGATCTATTTTCCACTTCAGTGGTTTTTCCCATAAGATATTTACATTGCCTTCTATTCTTTCATTTGTTTTGGATCTATTTAAAGCACTAGTTTTCCTTTGGTGCAATTTAAATTCGAAGGAAAGATTCTCCTCAGTGAGCCTTTGAGATTCTTTTTCCATCTGACAAATTCAGCTTTTTAAGGCATTCCTCTCCTTGTTGCCTTTTTGAGCCTCTTTTGCCATTTGAGTTAATCTATTTTTAAGGTGTTTTTTTCCTCAGTAAGGCTGTTGACTCTCCTTTCATAATTTTCTTGCATCATTTTCATTTCTCTTCCCAATTTTTCCTCTACTTTTCTTATTTGATTTTCAAAATCTTTCTTAAGGTCCTCTATGGCCTTTAACCAGCTTATATTTTCATTTCGGGCTTTTGGTGCAGGAGTTCTGACTTCCCAGTCCTCCTCCTGTTCCATGCTTTGATCATCTTTGCCCCTAAATAGGAGTCTAATGTTGAATTTTTCTGTTTATTTTGTTTCCCTTGCCTAGGCATGTTGCCACTCAATTACTTGACTTTTGAGCTTGTTGCCACAGTAGGACTCTGCCACCACCTAGGGGAGCTTCTGTCCCAAACACTGGGGTTTCCCCAACTGCCAGAGGTATTAGTTGCATGCTCTCTCTGAAACCCCCACACACTCTGGCAAGCTGGTCACACACCCAACGACCTCCATCCCAGATCACAATCAAAATCCAAGAAAGTTAAATCAAGAGAGATTACCCCCATGACTGATTCCTGGATCCCCCTACAGTTACCAGGGCAGGAACTGAAGCTGCTGCATGTGTCTGCAGGTGTGCTGAAGCATTTCAGCTGCTTCTCGCCCCCATGAAATGAGGCAGATGCACTCTCCCAACTAATGAGTCCCAAAGTCCATAGGGCACTAACCACTCACTTTGTCTGTGACATCTATGTGTTGGTAATTCTGGAAATGCTACAGCTGCTGGTATTCTGGAGTCTCTCCAGCTGACTGCTGGTCTGCTCTCGGATTAAAACCTCTGACTAATGGGTGCCTGGGCTCAGCTTCCAGAAAGCTGTGCTGGCTGCTCCCTCCCAGGGTGCAGGACTTTCCTCAGTGGGAGGTTAGCTTTTCTGTGTCATTTTGTGGGTTTTTGAGCTCCAGAGATCATTCAGAGTCCTCCTATAACATAATTTTAAAGTGGTATGGGCTGGAGCTCTGAGGAAGTGTTGCTTCTACTTCCACTATCTTTGTAATAGTATGGAGCTGAATTCTGAGGTTGCTTAGATATATACCTAGACTTTAGGGAAACAGATAAACATCTCAAATAAAAAATAAGTATATTCCCATCATCACTGCTGAAGTATGGATGACTCAAAAGATACTGTAGGCTCTAAAACGTGAACTCTGATAACTCATTAATAAATGAACATGTTGAGAAAAAAATTCATTGACTATGTGACTGAATAGGAAGTACTCTCAACTTAAATTGTGACCTGTGTCAAAAATATTAAAGAAGATCATGGGATGTGAAACTAGAAGATAAATTACAGATATATTTGTTCAAACTATTTCATAGATGTGGAAATTAAAGAGCAATTATTTTATGTGACTTGGCCACAATCATCCTGTTTGTAATTAACAGGGTCAGGATTGAAACACAGTCACATGGGCTTTACATCAAGCCTGTACAACTTGCAGCTGGTTGTTTGTGGCATGTCAAAGGATTTTAGTCAGTCCCCCCCAAAAAATGTAGAGGAAACATCATCTATGTTTTTTTGCAGGCACTCAGAATCCTGATGACAGGAATTTTCTTAAGTGACATTTAACAGCATCAGAAAGTCTAAAGCCAATAATGAACTTAAAGAAAATAAAAACAAAAAAGAAAAAAAAAGCTTTTAAATCTATTCATTTCAACAAACAATTATTGAGTATTTGGGCCACATTCTATAAAGGGTTTTGTCACTCAAGAATCAATCAACAAACACTTGATAAGTGCTTACTATATTTTAGGCACTGTGATAAACTATAAGAATACAAAAAAAGACAAAGGTACAAAATTAGTCCCTTCCCTCAAGGGTTTTACATACTCATGGGGAAGATATGTAAATACATCTATACATACAGATTCTTATAGCACGGGGAACACTTTAGATTGCAAAACCAAAGAAGGTTTTCTGCAAAAGCTTGGAATTGAGATAGAGTCTAGAACAAAGCCAGAGACAGTAAGAGAAATGGTGAGACAGAGCATTCCAGGCTTATGTGTGATACTTCTTATTCCACACCCTATTTTCATAATGACAGGAAAGAGCAGTGGCTCCTCAAAACTCATCCTGATTCTTTAGTTTCCTGTGGAAATGTTACAGTCAAAAATGATTCCTAAGAATATATGTATACACACTTCCTTATCCCCCACAAATTTTTTACCATTAGTCCTGACCCAAAATTATTTCCTGTAACCTGGTTGTAGGGGAAAATTGCTCAGTGAAGATATAGAATATTGAAAAATTTTGTCTTTATTAAATTAAATAAAAAATTTACTATTTAACCATAATATATCCCAGCTCTCTTTCAGGGGAGGGTACCCTTTAAATCAAGGCATCATGTAAATAGTAAAGACTTAAACATGTAGCTGATATTGCTAATTAATCACTTTCACCCAAATATGCCTCTCCTCAGAAAAAAGAAAAATTATATTTTAGAAGCTGCTCAACCATAAATATTAACCCTTTCTTAATTTAAAACCCTTCATGTGGGGCAGAGCCAAGATGGCGGAGTAGAAATAGCACTTCCAAGGTGCTCTGCCCCACACCGCCTCCAAACAATGTGAAAGGGGAATCTGAACAACTTCTGGAGTCCCAGCACTCACAGAACACAGAGAAGCTAACCTCCTGCTGAGGACAGCCCAGCAGCCTTGCAGGGAGCGACTGGCACATCGCTCTGAGAGTGGGCAGCACAGTGTGCTGGGAACAGCTCAGCTCTCTGGGAGCTGAGCCCAGGCCCACTTGAGCCGCAGTTTTAGCCTCAGGGCAGCCGGGCCAGCAGCCAACTGGAGGGACCGCAGAACATCAGCAGTTGTGGTGATTCCAGAACTATCAGCACAGATATTCCTAGGACAAAGTGAGAAGTTAGTGCCCTATGGACTTTGGAACCAGTATTTGGGGAACTAACACAGGGCACTAACCTCTCACTTTGTCCTAGGCATGTCTGTGTTGATAATTCTGGAATCGCTACAGCTGCTGGTGTTCTGTGGTCCCTCCAACTGGCTGCTGGCCTGGCTGCCCTGGGGCTAAGACCCCAGCTCAAGTGGGACTGGGCTCGGCTCTTCGCACCTGAGGCTGCTGGCTCCCAGAGCACTGTGCTGGTCCTTCCTGCAAGGCTTCTGGCCTGTCCTCAGTAGGAGGTTAGCTTCTCTGTGTCGTTCTGTGGGTGCTGGGGCTCCAGAAGTTGTTCAGAGTCCCCTTTTACATAGTTTGGAGGTGATCTGGGGGGAGAGTGCCTTGGACATGCTTTTTCTACTCTGCCATCTTGGCTCCTTGGTTCTGTTTTTAACACAACCCCCAAACAATTATTTAAAGAACTCTCCCAAGTAGAAATATATCCTGCAACTTCTTAGCTGTCATAGCTAGTGAAGATCCTAAGAAGAAAGTTCTGTCAACCAGTGTCTTTAGCATTGTAAAATGTTTCAACACCTGAAATGCATACTGGTTTATCACAGGAATTTACTGAGAATATGAATTTCATTCTGCTTTGCTACAACCCAAGGGTAATAGGGACTTTTTCTGATTTGCAGTTGAAATTAATACATGTTCTGTCACTTTATATGAATGAGAAGCCCTTGAGAGCAAGTTCTCTCTTGCTTTTCCATTTGCATTTCCAGTGCTTAAGAAAATACTTTTAACTTATTTAACTAATTTATCATTTATTTTATTTGTTATGTATGTATGTATGTGTACATATGTATGTGTGTGCTTGCATGTGTGTGTTTATCTCCCTCACTGGATGGCAAGGTCTTTAAGGGCAGAGACTATCTTGTTTTCCTTGTATCCCCAGAATCTGGTATAGTGCCTAGCATAATGCAGGCTCTTAAAAAATGCTTATGAACTGACTCCTTCATTGATTCATTCATTCTTCCATGCAAATTGTCACTAATTTACTTCAATTCATCTTTCAGTTGACCTTCAGTTCACCTGTAATTGTAAATTTTTGCAAATTATAGTGTTCTGTTATTCGCAGCTATACAGTATCACTAGGAAAATATTGTTATTAAAAAGAATGATTTTTGTCAATGTGGAGCAACTTGGAAGGAGTTGAAAGTGACAAGGAATTTCTCAATTGTAATTCAGGTAAATTTGTTCTACCTGTTTCATTATCTATCCATTTCAATGATATATTTCCAGGAGAGAGAGAGAGACAGAGAACCAATAACTCAATGAAGTGTCTATTCAATTATTTGTTATAATCTGAGGAACACATGTTTTTAATGGGTAGATTGGGTAAACTCATATTCAGAAATATAATTGGAAAGGTCTTGTAGTTTTCCAGGTTATGGCATGATTAGCATAATCTCATTTACAACTAGGAAGAACTGGTGATATTTACCACCTATAGGAAATAGGTTTTTTATTTGTATGTTCTGTTTTGTTGTTTTATTTCTCACCTTATATGAATAGTCAGAGGGTTTTTGAGCAAACTTACCTGTTGAATTACAGAAAGAATCAATGGTAAGTCAAATCTACTTAGTGCTTTTATGGAAGAAATATCTCCTCTTTGAGTTCATGTGGTAGTTAACTGTTGACAAAATATATGTACCACAATGCAGAAATTATACAGTTAAGAAATACATACACTTTATTATTATTCTTAAACATAGGTTCAGATTCCAGAAAAAAATCTAAACCCTGATTAGGATTCTACAAAAGCTTCTTATGGACAATATTATATTAGAGTGTCAGAGAAATAATTCTTTTGATAATTACAATCTTATACATTCCTCAGGCCATAAAAGTTAAAGAAAAGACCAATTCATAGTCCTATGTTTCCTTCAATGTCATAAAAGTTGAAAAACTTTAAACATAATCATAATCTCAAATAAACAAAACTAGTTTCAAATAGATTCTACAGGTAAACTAAGGTTAAAGATTAAATTACTTTTAAAGAGGCCACAAATTAACTGATTGAGGTGGAAGATTTTCATGTTGACAAGATGATAAAGGTATGTAAGATTTCCTCCCCCTCTGAGTTCTTATATAAATATGTATACGGCCTTAAATAAATTTTCACATCAAGTGAGACAGGTTTTAGTCAGGTAAGGTTAATATAAGCAATAGACAAGATATCTAATAACTAAAAACTTGCCAAAGTAATGATCATATGCCCCAAACAATAAAAATTACTGAAAAAAATACAAAAAATTCCCATTACAGTTAAATTTTTTTTTCCTTTTCTGTATGGCTTAAAAATCAACAAATACAAACATCTCAGTAAATGGATATATATATATATATATATATATATATATACAAATTATATATACATATATATGACATTGTAATTTTAATTAATGTAGCTTCAAGGCATATTTAAAAAGTACAAAAGTTCTCCTGTAGGCCTTGTTCCAGACTTTCTCTAGTTTTCAAACCAATATTTCATCTACCGCTTCATCCTAGATCTTCTCTCACTGCCTGGGGCCTCCTTGCCCTCTCACTTTTGAACATCTGTCCACATGGTCCACATCCCCCTTGACCATTAGTGAGATGTACCAGGTGACTATGTTTTTGTGGAGGGAATGATGTTGATCTTTCTTCATTTTCTTTCTAACATTTTCCTTCCTGACTTCCTCTGGTATGTATGGGTACATTCACCCAACGCCCCACCCCCTGCCCTTTTTTGCATGTTGTCTTTTCCCTTTAGAAGGTAAGCTCATTGTGGGCAGGAATTATCTTTCTTTTTAGTTTTATTTGTATCCCTGGAACTTAACATCCCTGGCACTTAACACAGTACCTGGCATATAGTAGGTGCTTAATAAGTGCTTCCCATACCCTTTCTGTATTGTTTCTTCCTCCTTAATTTTTGGGTGATTGGTGTTAGTTTTTTTTTTTAATTTCTCTTAACATATAGTAGTTCTTTATTTTATTGGGAAGGGTTTATTTATATTTTCTTAGGTTTAATCATAGTTTTGGTCTCATTTCCTAGACTAGGACCAAACCCTTCCCCAACCCATATTCTTGGAAGGTTTGTGTCATGTTGAAGCTCAAATCACACTGTGCTGTGTGCTGCATTGAAACAATTCTGGATATACTGGCAATTTTTTGATCTTCCTCTTTGCTTTCTTCAAAATCCCTGACCTGAAACAGGGAAGTACACTACTGAAATCTATTTTTTAGTAGCTCAACTTGACTGCTAGCCTCAACCTTATCTTTACAAGCTTATCTTTAAATGATCCACAAAAGACAATTAGTTGGTTTTGACCCTTGACTGGGCTTCTGATAGTCTCCAGCTTGATTTGGGATTTAACATTCACTTCAGGACACTCAGAAGCTCTGTGGAAGGCAACATCTTTTTTTTTTCCAGGCTCCCAAATTCCCCATTTTGGTTTCAAAATATTGAAAAATGCTGTATTTTCAATACTTATGGAGGACATTCTTGAACTACCTAGGCATCATGCCTCTCAGGTTTTCTTCTTATGTGAATCAGTATACTTCAAGGTCTCTTTTATGGTTCCAGACATGCAAACACTGTCTAAGACTAGATTATGTTTTCTATCACCGTGTACTGTCCAGTTTTTAGTGGGAAAATATGTCTATATGCATGAGTATGTATATGTGTGTACATTAATTCTTACAAAAATATGTAGTATATATTATAGGTAGTGTTGTAATATCGTTATGATGTTTTTGTTTTTATTTTGTATCTGAAATGCTCAAAATAGTTCCTCACACAGAGTAAGGGCTTAATAAAGAAGAATATCTAGTATTTCCTGAACACTTTAAAGATAACACAGTGATTTGCATGCTATCTCATATGTTCCTACTTAAGACCCACATTTTATAGAAAAGGAAACAGAAGTCTTGAAAACATCAGTGACTGGGGCGGCTCGGTGGCGCAGTGAGTTAGAGCGCCGGCCTCGGAGTTGGGATGACCCGAGATCGAAACCGGCCTCAGAAAATGAGCACTCACACACAAATAATGACTAGCCGTGTAACCTTGAGCAAGTTACTTAACCCCAACTGCTCTTAAAAAAAAAAAAAAAGATCAGTGACTTATGCATGGTCTCAGAGCTATTGGATGAGGCAGGATTCAAACTTAGGTCTTTCTGGCTTCAAGACCAACATACTATCCACTATGCCACATGTTGCTGCTGTTGTTCATTCCTGTCCAATCTTCATGACCCTGTGGACTATAATGTCCATAATATATTCTTGGCAAAGATATTGGAGTGGTTTGTCATTTCCTTCTTCAGTGGATTAAGGTAAATAGAGTTTAAGTGACTTGCCCAGCGTCTTTCAGCTAGTAGGTGTCTGAGGCCATATTTGAAATCAGGTCTTTCAACACATCAGGGCACAATACCCACCCTATATTACCTCAGTATGTGTGAAGGAAGAAGAGTCTATATTCATAGCTCAGCTCATTTCCTATATAACAAAGTCTCACCCACTTTCAAGTTCAGAGATCTCCATGGGCTGAAGTCCCAGGTATTCAGGCTTCTCATGACTTACTTGCTGGACAGGTAGCAACACCCAGACTCGTATATTGCCTTCAAGGTTACCACAGCCCAAGGTCCCAGATCCCAGGACTCTACTGATTAAGCACAGAAGCAACAAGGACCAAAAACAAAAATTGAATAAAACTCTGTCTTGGTATTTGAAGGGTATACATGCAACCTATCATCCATACCCAAGCAGCTTAGAATATTGTACCTACATTATGGGAAAATAAGACCATTACCACCTTCATCCTGCCTATAATAGTCTGTTACAGTCTGGCAATTTTAAAATATACAGCCTGCTCCAGCTATACAGTGAATAAAATAGTCTACACTCTGATCCATGTAGTAGGGAAACAGAGAACGACTTCTCCCAGAAGTACATCACTGGTGTTTCCCATGATGGTGCCTTTATCTTATATGATCTGAACATGCATCAAAGCCCTCTTACCCTCTTCTCTCCTCTTCAAAATTTGAACAAAGTCCTTGTCCTCAATTCAGAATAGTCCTCTGGGGAGGCATAAACCATATCCTCTCACTTGTTTCCCAAGTGCTATATACAGCAATCTCAAAATCATCAATTTTACATGAGAATATAAAATCTCACATTCATAGATGAAACTCACAATCATTCTCTACTATGGGTTTAATAATAAGGAATATTTCACAAAGATTCCAAATATTCTTGCTTTCTTAATCTTAACAGTTGCCTTAAAGGGCCTTTTTTTCAAATCACAAGGAAAAGAAAGAGCAAAATAGCAAAGGCAAAATAAAATTGAAAGAAATAATTATTAAATAGCTAATTGTTAACATTGAGGAGATATAGAAGTTATCCCTCTGTGAAGCCTCTTAAGCATCTTATACATCACTGATAATGAGATCAGATTAACTTTCTCCTCAATCATATTCAAACACCACACAGGTGGGGAAGCCTAAGGTGTTCCACTCAGGTTTGGGTGGGGGTAAAGACTTTTATTAGATCACTCTAACCTGGGGGAAGGTTGGGAAGTAAATGCCATTATCCCAGTCATATCCTACCCAGTCCCCTCATTATAATACTAATTCTCTCTCATTACTTGTTAACCAATCAGAGTTGATTGTCACCCTCAGGAACACCTACTCTATAAGCTGGTTTCATGATGGGTCTTTGGCATTCAAGAGTGTCACTAACCCATTTTATTAATTATTGTTAATGTGATTAATAATATGAATTACCCAGAAATTATGTATCTTGAAATTTTTAAACATTATAAAATAAAACAAACAAAAAAACCTAGCTTCCCATCTCTAATGAAAATCTAGGTGATAGTGAATTATTTTAATTAATTGATTAAATTTTAAAATTTATTTTTAGTTTTCAACATTCATTTCCACAAGATTTCGAGTTACAAATTTTCTCCGTGTCTTTCCCCTACCCCACCCTTAGATAGCAAGCCTACTGAAAACCCTATCTGCCAATCAACTCTCTCTGATATCCTCCCCCATTCCCCCTCTAACTTTCTAGTAGGGCATGATGGGTTTCTATACCCCAGTGCCTATATATCTTATTTTCCAGTTGCATGGAAAAAATAACATCTGTTTTTAAAGCTTTGATTTCCAGATTATTTCCCTTCTTCCTTCCTCACCAACCCTCACTGGGAAGGTAAGTAATTCAATATAGGTTGTACATGTGTAGTTATGTAAAATGTTTCCATAGTAGTTATAATGTGAAAGACTAACCATATTCTAACTATTTTCCCCCCATCCTATCCTGCCCCCCACTTATTCCATTTTCTTCTTTGACTCTGTCATTTTTCAAATGTATATGCTTTTAACTATCCTCTCCCCAAATCTGCCCTCCCTTCTATCACGCCCCCTCTTATCCTCCCCCCCCCCACTTTCCTGAAGGGTGAGATAGCCAAATGATTTTGCATGTTATTCCCTCCTTAAGAACAATTTCAATAAGAGTAAAGATGACACATTCCCTTTCACCTTCCTGCTCTTCACCTCCATTGTAACAGTTTTCTCTTGCTTCTTTTATATGAGATAATTTCCCCTATTCTGTCTCTCCTTTTCTCCTTCTTTCATTATATTCCTCTCTGAACTGAATTTTATTTTTTAGATTTCATCTCTTGTTATTCAATTGATACTGTGCCCTCTGTCTATGTATACATGTACACATATATACATGCAGTGACATATGTGTTTACTCACACACACCCTCCTATACATATATGCATGTAAACATATATGTATGTATGTATATGTGTATATATATATTCCCTTCAACTATCCTCCTATTGAGAAAAATATCATGAGTTGCAATTATCATTTTTTCCACGTAGGAAAGTAAATAGTTCAACTTTAATAAGCTCCTTATGATTTCTTTTTCCTCTTTACCTTCTCATGCTTCACTTGCTTCTTGTGTTTGAAAGTCCAATTTTCTCTTCAGCTCAGTTTTTTTTTTTTCATCAAGAATACTTGAAAGTCAGGGGCGCCTGGGTTTCACAGTGAGTAGAGCGCAGGCCCTGGAGTCAGAAGGACCTGAGTTCAGATCCAGCCTCAGACACTTAACACACACAAACAAAAAACCTGGCTGTGTGACCTTGGGCAAGTTACTTAACCCCAATTGCCCTCTCAAAAGCAAAAAAAGAATACTTGAAAGTCCTCTATCTCATTGAATGACCATATTTTCCCTTGAAGCATTATATTCAGTTTGGCTGGGAAGGTGATTCTTATTTTTAATCCTAGCTCCTTTGACCTCCAGAATATCATATTCCAAGCCCTTCAATACCTTAATGTGGAAGCTAGGTCTTTTGTTTACCTTATTGTGTTTCCACAATACTCAAATTGTTTCTTCCTGACAGCTTGTAGTATTTTCTCCTTGACCTGGGAAATATGAAATTTGATTATGATATTCCTATGAGGTTTTTTTTTTGGGGGGGGGGGTCTTTTTCAAGAGGCAATAGGTGAATTATTTCAATTTCTACTTTTACCCTAGTTCTAGAATATCAGGGACATTTTCCTTGAGAATTTCTTGAAGGATGATTTCTAGGTTCTCTTTTTGATCATGGCTTTCAGGTAGTCGAATTATTTTTAAATTATCTCTGCTGAACTTATTTTCCAGGCTCGTTGTTTTTTCAAAGAGATATTTCACATTGCCTGCTATTTTTTCATTTGTTTGGATCTGTTTTATAGTATATTCATTTCTCCTGAAATCATTAGCTTTCATTTGCTTTAATCTAATTTTGACAAAATTATTCTCTTCAGTGAGTTTTTGGAATTCCTTTTCCATCTGGAAAATGTTGCTTTTTAAGGCATTCTTTATCTCATTGTCTTTTTGGGTCTTAAGGTGTTATTTTCTTCATTATTTTGAGGGATATCCTTTAGCAGGCTGATGACTTGCTTTTCATGATGTTCTTGTATCATTTTCATTTATCTTTCCAATTTTTCCTCCACTTCCTTTACTTGATTTTCAGAATCCTTTTTGAGTTCCTCCATGGCCTATAACAGCTCATATTTTTCTTGTATGCTTTTGATCCAGGAGTTTTGACTTCATTGACTGCTATGGTTCCATGCTTTAATCCCATTTCTTCCCCAAAAAGTATTCTATGGTCTGATTTTGCTTTTTCTGTTTGCTCATCTTGCCAACCAATTACTTTTACTTTTGAGCTCTTTGCCACAGTAGAACTCTACTTCCAGAGTGCATAGAGCTATTTCCCAAATCACTGGGGTTTTAACAGATGTTGTCAGAGCTATGAGTAGGGTGACCTCTCTACAGACACCCCATGCTCTGGTACAATGGCAACACACCCCAAGACCACCACCCAAGACCGTGATCCACATCCAAGCAGGTCAAAGCAAGAGTTATCACCCTCTGAAGTGTACCTTGTTCCTCTGTGATGTGTAGTCCAGGAGCTCAGGAGATAGCTACAGGGAAGCAGTTGTAGCCACCTCACCTCTCACTCTGGGGTCAGGGGCTAGATTGGGCTCTTCCATCGAGCAGCTCCAGCAGAGTTCCCTACTGGCTTTTTGTTTTGTCTTGGGTTCATGGGTTGAGAAATCTGTATACCACCACAGCTGCTGGTGATTCACTCTCCTGGAGTCTGCTCTGGCCAGTCTGTGCCATGGGTCAGGGCCTCCCCAAGTCTGATAGTGAATTTTCTAAACAGAGATTTCTTCGATTAGTTTTTGGGACCTAATGTTATCTAAGTATAAACTATCTCTCAGATGAGAAAACTTTGCTAGGTAAAAACTCTTCCATGATTCCCTCAGTTCATGAACCCTTCCAGCTGAGTTCTGGATTCCCCCTAAATGATCTCTTTCTACACAGAGTACATGAACATCCTCTACTGCTTGCTATATCATAGACAATCTCCAAATCAAACTTGAAATTATCTCATGGATTCTTGCTGTTGCAAGGGTATAGAAGTGAAGACTCAACAACCAACTCAATTCAATTCAATAACAATTCTTAATGTATCAGCTATGTACCTGGTACCACACCATGTCCACCCCTAAGCTGTAACCCAACAAAACAGACATTTCCAGTCTTTAAGGATCTTACACTTTAATACATAAAGACAACACGAATAAAAAAGCTGAAGTGGGTAGGAGATAGGAAGCATAAAGAATGTTCAGATCCTAGGTTTCTATAAATATAGCCTTTGGGAGGAGCTTGGTGCTCCACCTTCCAGCCCTTCAAATAAAAGGGAGATGAGACTGAGAGAAGTGAGAAACTGTTAAGTATCAAAAATTAAGTCAATGGGGTAGCTAGGTGGAGCAGTGAATAGAGCACTGGCCCTGAAGTAAGGAGGACCTGAGTTTAAATCAGGCCTCAGACACTTGACACACTTACTAGCCATATGGCTTTGGGCAAGTCACTTAACCCCAATTGCCCTCCAAAAAGAAAAGAGAAAAATTAAGTCAATTGAGAGCTCAACTTATTATAGGAAAAGAATAATTTTTACTGGAGTCAAACCAAGCAAAGGTAGGTATCATATATTACTGAGTAAAAGTATATTATTTTCTATTCCCATTCAGTTTTCTCCAAAGGACTGTCATGTACAAAAAGGACACACAAAATAACCAAAAGTTCCAAATCTGATTCTTGTGGACAAAGTGCTAAAGGTGAGTAGCCCATCCTCCTGGCCAATCCAAGTTTAATAGAAGAAATACTTTTATTAAATGAATTTGTTCTATGAAGCTTGGATTCAGTTAAAGGGCCACACTTGAGGACCTCGAGGGCCATATGTGACCTTGAAGTCCAAGTTCCCCATCCCTGATTTTGGGTGTTCCAGATACTCAACAAGGAAACATTTTGCCTTACTTCTATATGGTAGGAAATACAGAATGCCTTTTCCCAGAGTCAAGTACCTGACATTTACCATGTAGAAGCCTCCATCTTAACTGATCTAGGCATGCAAACAAAGGTCATAAAAAGCTGGAAAGAAAATCAAAAGCCATGTCTGTAAAATTGATAAGAAGAATTCAATGGTGACTTGAGGCACTTTTCTTTCAGTCATGTAGTCAGAGGACAAATAAGAAAGGCCTATATCAAAACCACTGAATTAGTACCGTAGGTTAATCCTGCTAGAGAATTTATTGATTGACAGGTAGCAGAACAGCTAAAGTTGTAGATTTTCAAAAGAGAATCACATTATGATCTTCACATCTTCACAGATTGAGGAAATATCCAAATGAATGAAATCATAGATAATCATAAGTTATCTGCATAAGAGGCAATGTGGCATAATGGAGAGGACACTGTCCCTCAAATCAGAAAGACCTGTTTCAAACACCAGTTTAAATACTTATTGATTAACTCTGCATAAATAATTTAATATAGTTGAGTCTCAAATTCTATGTCTAAAACAAAGGGTTTAGATTAGGTGACCTCCAAATCTCGACTAATTCTAAATATATGATTTTATTTTATTGCTCCTTTTTAGGTTAACTTTTTTTTTTTTTGCTTTTTGGAGTGGGAAGCAGGACAATTGGGGTTAAATGTCTTGCCCAAGGTCACATGTCTAGTAAGTGTTAAGTGTCCAAGGTCAGATTTGAACTCAGGACCTCCTGATTCCAAGGCTGTTGCTCTATTCACTGTACCACCTAGCTGCCCCTAGGTTAACTTCTTGAGATCAAAGGCCATCTTCTATTCATTTTTGAATCTCTCATAGTACCTAGTAAAGTACATGGTACATTGTAGTCACTGGGTTGATTAAAGGAATGGTGTCTATTAGATAAATATGTAAATTAATCAATCAAAAGATAACCAAGAGTTCATTGGATGGGGAAATAAAATTCATAAATTGTTACGTCTATGAATTTATATTTGTTCTATATGTCTATGAATCTATATTTGTTCACACTTATCAGGTTTCTTCCTGGACATTATTTACCTCATGAATATTAAAGTTTGATCAATACACTTAATACTGCAACTGCTATATTGCAGCAGTTGTGTAGTGATTTACACACTTAATCTGAACCATTCCCCAGTGAAATTTCAAAATATTCCTTATTTGTCAGTTGCTGTTGTTCTAAAAGAAGTCTAGTCAAGTGTGCGTGCATATTAGAATGACCTAAGAGATAACAGATCTAAATTCCAGTAATAGATGAGTTATGAAATTTCTGTGTGGACATAGGTTTATTTCTCCTTGTTTTTTGACTGAATGGATGATTTTTGGATGAATTCTATGATTATAACATCACAAGGAATTCTAGGTGAGAAACTTCCAGTGGCAATGCAGATTAACACTTTTTTTTTTGTTTTACATTTTATAGTTTTAGATGCGTAGGACAATGAAAGGTTAAATGACTCATCCAGGATGACACAGACAGTATTTTGCATGACTGGACATTTAATCAAGTTCTTCCTGAAATCTCTGCCTGTTTTCTATATATTCTTATTTTAGTTAACTTCAAATTCGTCTATGCTTCTGTATCCTCATTTTAAATTTTCTGTTATTCATATATTGTTTTTAAGTTTACAAAATATGTAAAAAGTCTCCTTCTTGGACATGGCTCCAAATCTACCCCCAGTTTTTCCATGTGATGTATTATGTGGTAGGGTTGTAGGTACTATGAGCCCCATCTTATAGACAAAGTAACTGAGTATCAGAGAACTTAGTTTTCTCCAACATCTCATAACTAGTAAATGTTAATGGATTCAAACCCACATTATATTATATTATATATATTTCCATTATATTACTTTATCTTGGTATAGAAATAATGCTGCTTAATTAACCAATCAACAAACTTTCATTAAATGCCTATCTTCTTTAAGCAATTATGCTATGTGCTAGAGATAGAAAGTTTAAAAAAAAGGATTGGTCAAATGGAGCTTGTGTTCTTGTGGAGGGTGATAATATCCACAGACATGAATATACAATACAAGGAAATGAGCAAAAGCCTCATGTATGTGAAAGAGCTTGATCAGAGCTTTGTTAGAAATAAAAGATTCTAAAAGGAAGAAAAGGATAGAGAATACATCCCAGGTTTGGAGAAGAACCTCTGGAAAGCACTTAGATAAGAAATGTTATGTATGAGAAAGAACAAGATGTTTATTGTGCTGAAAATGAAGAATCCATGCAAGGGAGTGTCGTATAATTGTACAGATCACAGATGATTGTACACTCAATGCAGTTTCCAAGGCTGCAATGCAACAAAGTATGGATTGATTCTCTGCCACTTGTGCTAATTTCGATCTAAGAATTAACAGTAATGAAAAATAAATTCTCCACTAGCCAGCATCATCATATCCATACATGGAACCCTAGGTTACAGGAAATGGAGAAATTTAGACTATTGTGAATATGTTTGTTTACCTTGTCCATAAGCTTTCCAGAGATGTACTTATAGATGATGAGGCTGATGCACACACTGTCAGAGCTAGCTCAGATTTTTGGAATTTCTGAAAGGTGTAAAAGAGAAGAGGTATGAGGCTTCCCAGCAAACTGAAGTTCTACAGAGTCTTTTTGTTGACCTCACTGTTGAATGCCTGAGGAACCTGGATAGTCACCCAGCATCATGCCAGGAATTTGAACTACTTTCATTTAAATTGTTTTAGGAAGATTCTGAATATCACTGGCAAGATAAAGTACTAGACACTGAGGTCATTTCTTGAAATGAATTGCCAAACGTTCAAACTCTATCAAAGAGAGTACAACTTCAATGGGTGGGTCACATTGTTCTAATGACAAATGTGCATTGGCCTAAGAGAGTATTTTCCAGAGAATACCACTCCCATGGTGGTCAGAAGAAGTAACAATAGAAATGATGAACTAGATGCTCTCAAAAAAACCTGCAAAGTTGTACATGAACTGAGCCAAAGTGAAATGAATAGAACTAGAAAAACATTATAGACAACAACAGCGATATAATAAAATGATCAATTGTGAATGACCAAGCTATTCTCAGAATTACAATGATCTAAGACAACTCTCAAGGACATAGGATGAGGAAAGCTATCCATCTTCAGACATAGAACTAATGGAGTCTGAATACATATTGAAGCAGACTTGGTTTTTGTTATTTTGATTTCTGTTTTCTTTTATAATGTTAAACATATGGAAATAAAATTTTCATGACTACACATGTATAACTTATCAAATTGCTTGCCTTCTCAATGAGGGGAACAGAAAGGGAGGGAATTTGGATCGCCAGTTAAAAATGTTGAAAATTGTTTTTACATGTAATTGGGGGAAAATAAAATACTAAAAAAAACCCAAAATATGAAGTTATACTAAGACACTCTCAAGGTTTCTTTTAAGAACTTTATCGTTGGGGCAGCTAGATGGCACAGTGAATAGAGCACCAGCCCTGGAGTTGGGAGGACCTGAGTTCAAATCCAGTTTCAGACACTTAACACAAAAACTAGCCATGTGACCTTGGGCAAGTCTCTTAACCCCAACTACTCTCCAAAAAGCAAAAAATACTTTACTATTGATTGGGGGACACAGGAGAGACTGGCATAGGATCCTCCTGCATGGTATGCCCACATCAACAAAGAAAGCTCTATGAGCAAAGCAGAATTCTGATAACTCAAAAGAAATATGAGATGTGCAAATTTAGAGACATCTCTCTCTCAAAGTATCTTACAGACTATTTGTGCCCAAACTGTGGTTGAGCATTCTGAGTTTTTGTTGGTATAAACAGTCACAACTGGACATGCTGTACATTGATACTGACAATTTGGTGTCATTTTTGTCCTCTTCAAGCACAAAGAACAAATAATAGCAACAATAGTACAGGAAGAAAAATGTTTAGTGATCCCAGAAGGTAAGGGAAAACCAGATTGTTAATAGTCAATGCTAAGCATAGAAGTTTAAATTGGATGATCAAGGTAAGAGGGATCCATTGAAATTTTCTAAGTGGAGGAGTGACATTGTCTTTGTCACTTGGGTATCTATGTGTACAATGGATTGGAGAAATAAGAACAACAAAAATCTCCTGTCTACTACCACTCTTACCTCCTACCAACACTTTCTGTGAGGAAAGAAAGAAGAAATTAAAGCTGCAAGATCAGTTGTAAAAGTTTAGGGTCTTCAATTAATTGACATAAAAATATACAATGATCATGCTGTCAATTTATTTTATCCATACAAATTTGTTTAGCATGTTATTTATTTGGGTCTTGCTAGGGTTCCATAATGTATGTAAACGTTTTGCATATATCAAAGGTTTACATAAAAGATTCATTATTGATATAATCATCACAGACATCTCTCATCATTATTAGTGATATTAAAATGTCAATTTTAATTAAGTCAACTGGTCAATTCAGAAATTCAATGAGTACAAAGTATTTTCTTTTTCCTATTGGGTTGATGAAATATTTTGTTAAATGAACAAACTAGCTTGTTACTTGACACCATATAATCACAGTAACAGATAATGTAATAAGGGGTGACCTAGTATCTTAGATTTAAAAAAATCTAAATAATTGATCTTTTATATGTTTTTTCTTATTTAAGCTAAGGTTCATTATTTTCCTTGAGATACTTTAGTTAATCTAGCAATAAAGTGCAATTGTACTTTATATTTTACCTTATTTCAATTAAACTTTTCCAAGACAAAATCTAATGGCTATTTGGTGTGCTGATCACCTTCTCGGTACATATGGTCATAAGATTAGCCCACTGTGAGTTGCTATATGGGAAATTAAAAAGAAAGAAATAATAATTTTAAGAACATAGTGAACAAATGTGTTCAAAAGGGGAAAAAAATCCATTGTAATGCAAGTCGGTATTAAAATGCAAGGCATCATTTGGAAAGCTGGTACAAAGCATACTCAGAGGGTAGTTTTGAATCTGAATGTTGTGCATTATGATTATGAAATCTGGGTCTCATTTAATCCACCAACATTTTGCTGTGCTTAATATTTAAATAGATGCTCTAAACCATTCCTTGGGAAAACTTCTCTATGAAAAATGATTTGAGGAATAATAAAGAAGGTATGATTTGACCATTATCCATCTATTGTATTATTAAAATAAAAACCAAATGTATCTGTAGCCCTTGTGCATATATAATGTGTATATTAGTTGAGTAAGCCCCAATAGTGTTATCTATAATGTTAAGAATTTGAGCAATATAAGGAATACTAAAACAGATTATAGGAGTTGCATAACAAATATGTCTATTGAATAAACTGCAGTAAATTTCTACAATAATGACCCATCAAGGTAAAAGGGTGACCTGAATCATGCCAAGATATCATTCGATGTACAAAGTTCTAACAAGTTGTACAGGCTTTGAGCAAGGCAATCAACAATATGAATGCCTGTCATCTATCGGTCCCTCAAATGTAAGTGCATAGCATCGCAAAATAAGAATATTGCCAACTACCTGGATAAAAAGAAAGGTCTGAGGTTAAGGCAAACCTCAAACATCACTATGAAGGAATGGATTGGTGAAATTGCTTAAAAATAAACAGAACAACAACAACAAAAAACTACACCTGGAATGCTATGTAATTATACTCCTTGAATTTTATTCTAAAGAAGAGATAAGAATATGTCACCTTCCCAATTTCTTTGCAGATGCAGGGAATTATGAGTGCTAAACACTGAATGGACTTTCTGACTTAAAGTTTTGGTTAATTTTGCTGAACTTCTCCCTGGGTAAGGATAGAGAAGTTGGAATGAATATGACATGAATGTAAAATATGACTGAAATTATAAACACACATATAAACATATATGATATGAAATAATCATAATTTCACAGCATTCAGCACCCTGCTAAGCTTTTTTTTTTTTTTTAACAGGACTTTATGGAGTTTTTTTGTACTTGTTCTATTATTACCAAATCACAATTATGTTCACTTTCTTTTTCCCAAATGGTTGGAAAACTAAATCTAACTATGATTTGATGGGGTGAATAACTGCATCACTATCCACCCAAACTGTTATCACTATCTACCATGAAAGCTGGACATAGAGATAATAGTCTTGGATTTTTTTTTTCTACATGTCCATCATAGGTGAACTAATAAAACTGGAAGAGAGAGTGAACTGCAGTTTCTATTGCTTCAATTCTCCAATTATATTTCAAAAATCTTTTATTTTACAGGGTCATTTTGAGGATCAAGTCCATATTAGAAGATATGAAATAGTGAATATGTAATAAGGAAGTGAGAATAGGCTATTGTTTATCAATGTCTGATCATGGTGAGGATAGGAAAATTGTAGATGTCTTTGTAGAAGGGAACACATGAAGATAAGTTATATTTTTATGATGAGGGATATGTGAAGGTTTCTACACATTGAATAGGATGATGAAATGTAGCTTGAAAGTCTAAATATATATATATATATATATATATGAGTAAATACTTATTGGAGCAAATTCACATAGGATTTGGAATAAGATGACATAAAAGGCATAAGTAGAAGGGTTAGACTTTTTTTTTAATTAAACAAATGCTTTATTAACTTCTGGTTTACATCATTCATTTCCACGAGATTATGAGTTAAATTTTTCCCCCATTTTTTCCCTACCCACCACCCCAGAATAGCAGTCCCACTAGATATCCCCTCATCCAATCTGCTCTCTCCCATATCTTCTCCCATACCCCCTTCGAATTTGCCATTAGGGCAAGGTGAATCTCTGGGCCCCAGTGCTTGGACATCTTATGAAACATTTAATTTTAAAACTTCAATTTTCAGATCCATTCCCTTGTCACCCACTCCCTCTGAGAAGATAAGCAATTCAGTATGTGTTGTACATGTATAGCTATGCAAAACATTACGATAGTAGATATATTGTAAAAGACTGCTTATATTTCCCTCCCACCCGTCTCACCTCCCACCTGGTCCATTCCCTACTTTGATCTTGTCCCTCTTTGATAGTGGGTACTTCCAATTTCCCCTCCCCCCAGAATGCCCTCCCCTCCATCATCCCCCCTCTCATCCTCCTTTCCCCTACTCAGGAGAGTGAGTGAGGGTAAGATATTCCATTTAGTATGTATGTGGTTCTCTCCTTGAGACAACTTCAATGAGAATATGCTTTTGCCTTTTTGCCTTCCTGTTCTTCCCCTCCCCTGCAACTACTTCCCCTTGCCTCTTCTACATGAGATAGTTTACCCTACCCTGTCTCTCTCCATCTCCTCTTGCCACTTTCCTCTCTCACCTCTTGACTTCACCCCTTAAGAATCATCCCTTCCTGGGGGCGGCTAGGTGGTGCAGCAAGCAGAGTGCTGGGCCTGGAGTCAGAAGGACCCGAGCTCGGATCCAGCCCCAGACATCCAACACACAAACAAAAACCCAGCTGCGTGACCCTGGGCAAGTCACCCAACCCCAATTGCCCTCCAAAAAAAAAAAAAGTATCATCCCTTCCCATCAAATTCAACCTGTGCCCTCTATCCATGTATACCTGTGAACATATTCCATGTACACTTTTTCAATTATTTTCATAATGAGAGAGGTTTCATCAAACACAGTTATTGCTTTTCCATGTAGGAATGTAAATAGTCCAACTTTGATAAGTTCCTTTTGATTTCTTTTCCTTGTTTACCTTGTCAAGCATCTCTTGCTTCTTGCGTCTGAATGTCAAATTTTCTATTCAACTCTTGTTTTTTCATCAAGAATGCTTGAAAGTCCTCTATTCCACTGAATTACCATATTTTCCCCTGAAACAAGATACTCAGTTTTACTGGGTAGGTGACCCTTGGCTTCAATCCCAGCTCCTTTGCCCTCTGGAATATTATATTCCATGCTCTTCGATCCCTCAGTGTAGAAGCTGCCAGGTCCTGGGCTATTCTGATTGTGTTTCCACAATATTGAAATTGTTTCTTCCTGGCTGCTTGTAGTATTTTCTCCTTAATCTGGGGATTCTGGAACCTGGCTATAATATTCCTGGGAGTTTTCTTTTTGGGATCATTTTCAGGAGGTGATTGGTGGATTCTTTCAACCTCTATTTCCCCTACTGGGTCTAAAACATCAGGGCAATTTTTCTTGAGAATTTCTTTAAGGATGATTTCTAGGTTCTTTCTTTGATCATGGCTTTCAGGTAGTCCAATAATTTTTAAATTATCTCTCCTGGATCGATTTTCCAGGTCAATGGTTTTTCCCATGAGATATTTCACATTGCCTTCTATTCTTTCATTTGTTTGGATCTGTTTAATAGTATCCTGAATTCTCATAAAGTCACTGGCTTCCATTTGCTCCAGTCTAACTCTGAAGGAATGAATCTCCTCAGTGAGCTTTTGAGATTCTTTTTCCATCTGGCAAATTCGACTTTTTAAGGCATTCTTCTCCTCATTGCCTTTCTGAGCCTCTTTTGCCATTTGAGTTAGTCTATTTATTAAGGTGTTATTTTCCTCAGTCAGGCTGTTGACTGTCATTTCATACTTTTCTTGCATCTTTTTCATTTCTCTTCCCAAATTTTCCCCCGCTTCTCTTATCTGCTTCTAAAGGTCCTCTATGGCCTGTAGCCAGCTTGTATTTTCATTTGGGGCTTTTGGTGCAGGAGTTATGACCTCACAGTCCTCCTCCATGCTTTGAGCCTCTTTGCCCCTAAAATAGGAGTCCAATGTTGAACTTTTCTGTTTATTTTGTTTCATTTTCCTAGGCATGTTGCCACTTAATTACTTGATTTTTGGGCTTGTTGCCACAGTAGGACTCTGCCACCAGACAGGGGAGCTTCCGCCCAAACGTGGGGTCTTCACAACTTCCGCCAGTTGTGTGGCCTCTGTAAAGCCTCCACTCACTCTGGCAAGTTGGATACCCACCCCAAACTTACCCCCCAGACCACAATCCAGATCCAGGCAGTTTAAAGCAAGAGTGATTAACCCCCAGACTGATTGCTGGATTTCCCTACAGTTCGAAGACCAGGAGCTAGAGCCACTATTGACACTGCAAAATGGCTTCTGTGCTGCAGTTTCTTCAGCAGCTTTTCGCCCCCAGGGGAGGCAGCCTCGCGTTCCCCAAATACTGGTCCCAAAGTCCATAAGGCACTAACCTCTCACTTTGTCCTCGGCATATCTCTGCTGATAATTCTGGAATCGCCACAATTGCTGGTGTTCTGGGGTCCCTCCAACCAGCTGAAGGCCCGGCCGCCCTGGGGCTAAAAACACGGACCTGGGCTCAGCTCTGCGGGCTGCGCTGTTGGTTCCCAGCCCTCTGTGCAGCCTGCTCTCAGAGCGCTGTGCTGGCCGCTCCCTGCAGGGCTGCTGGGCTGTCCTCTGCAGGAGGTCAGCTTCTCTGTGCCGTTCTGTGGGTGCTGTGGCTCCAGAAGTTGTTTGGAGTCCCCTTTCATATCATTTGAAATTTGTGTGGGGCAGAGCACATTGGAAATGCTGTTTCTACTCCGCCATCTTGGTTCCGCCCCAGAAGGGTTAGACTTGATAGAATGCAGGAGTACATCTTCCTCTGAGACCTAGACACCATCCTCAACTTTTCAATTTCATGTACACTTCCACCACTTTTATATAAAGCTAATTGAGAACTATTTTTGATTCTAACTCCTCATTATTTCTCACATCTATTGTCTTTCCATCTGTTCTACTACATCTACCCCAATATAGGTTATCTCAGCTACTGCTAAACTCTCATAACTAGTGGTTTCTCATACAATATCTCCTATCTTTATTCCATTCTCCATCCAGATCTAAATTGGTATTTTATAGTGTAGGTCATATTTATTTTCTCAAGTATCTTTAGTGGCTGGCTATTGCCTTTATGTTAAAAGACAGATCCCTTTTTGACATTTAAAGCCCTTAAACAAAACAAGCTTCATTTCATTTTTCCAGGTTAGTTAAATATAACTAACCCTCATTCCTTCTGTTCTCCTTACAAAAAATTTTGTCTCCTCTCTTTATTCCTATAGGCAATCTATCTCTTGGGTCCGTAATGCTCTCCCTATTTACCTCTACCTCCTGCTACTCCCATATCCCTTCAAGGTTCAATGGACTGGTCACATCCTTTAAGAGAACTCTTCTTATTCCTCAAGTTTTGCTTTGTTTGTGTGTGTGTGTGTGTGTGTGTGTGTGTGTGTGTGTGTGTGTGCGTGCTTGTGTGTGTGTGTTCTATTGCAGTGTTGTTTTAAGTTAAATATTTGTGCACTTCTTTCATTCATTCACTTTTTCTATATATTAAATTCCACGATTCCTATATTATCTATCTATCTATCTATCTATCTATCTATCTATCTATCTATCTATCTGTCTGTCTATTCATCTATCTATCTCTATCTTTCTATCTCTCTAGGAATATGCTTACTCTTTCCAGCTCTCACCATAGGAGAATATAAGGTTTTTGAGGGCAGAAATTGCTTTACTTTTATAATTATATCACCAGAATATTGCAGTGACATTTTCACAAATACTTGCTGATAGCTAATAGACTACAGAGAAGAAAGTATAATTTAGTGCATTAGCAGAACATTAGAGTAGACTTGATGGGGTTTATTTCAGTTAACTTTAACTAACTTAATAAAGAAAGATGTAAGATCCTCTTCTGAGATTAAGGAGTAAAATTCAAGGGTCCTCATTGTTCCCAACTGCTCTCTCATCTCTCCTTGCTCAATATATCTTGAATTTCACCACCAGACTCATCTTTCTAAAGCAAAATAATAAACATTGATTGTGTGTACTACCTATCCAAAGTCAATCAATAAACATTCCTTAAGCACCTATCATGTGCCAGTAATTATAATAATTGCTGGGGAAAATGATAGAACAAAACCAAACAAAGCAGAAGGCTCTACTTTCAATTCTCCCACAGGCTAATAAGTGAGATGGCATGCAGATGAATATGTACAAATAAGCTATACCTTATCCTCCAAAAAAATAGGATATAAGTAATGGAGTACAGACATCAGAACTATAGGAGTTGAGAATGGCTTCCTGTAAATTATAGGATTTTAGTTGGAGTTTAAAGAAAGTCAGGGAAAACAAGAGATGGAGATGAGGAGATAAAATATGTAGAAACCAAAAATAATATCTAAATTATATCTGTCATGTTTGTTTTTTCTTTTCTTTTCCATTTCCCTATTTGTTTCTACTAATATAACACTTATACATTTGATAGCAAACTATAATGATAAGCCACATTATTTATTATATATCCTCATAATTTTTTTTTTATCTTGTTTGAGCCTGCTAAAGAGAATTAATTCAGATGCATCAAATACCAAGAAAATATGAGCACCTTAGGGTATAAAATTCTATGCAAAAGAAATGCATTAATTTCTCTAATAGCTCCACTTGAAAAACATTTTGAATAAAAAAACAGAAAGCCTTCTATTAAGGAATGAGAGCCTCATATATTAGATCACAAAATGTTTAGTATGTTGACCTTTACTTTGAATAAGTTTTGTCTTTAATGGTGTCACTATCATTGATGTTTCAATGGATAAACATAATTTACAATTGAGAATATACTCGTATGACTTAATAAAATGTTATCCAACAAAAACAAGAATTTTAGGCCTATATCCACAGTAAGTTAGTCTCTTCTCTTGGATTTTTGATTATTACTAGACAAAGTCATGAATTCTGCCTATTAGATTTCTGATAAATTTACTTTATGTAATATGAGCTAGTTGCTCAGTGCCGTTCAGCAAAGCTTTCATTCTTCCTTGATAGTTTCTCTATCACATTTTAATTATTAGCTTTTCAAAGCCCGTAGGCAGAATATTGTTTTTAATGTTATTGGTTTCTACTTGTCTCTTCTAAATTTTCCTTCATTTCTGATTATTTGCATTTCCAACCAACTGATTTCCCTCTTATTTCTTTAGTGAGATTTGTCATAGCAGAATACAATTATTTTATGTGCCAATTATTTTTCATTATTGTTATCAAAGCGATAAATTATTCTCTCTTGGTTATTATTTCTTTTTAAGCCACTCAGACTCAGTATGTGGTCGTTCCACTTTAACTACAAATTCCACAGGGTCCTCTGTCTAAATAAGTGCTAGATCATTTTTCTATGTTTTGTTCTATTAATCACCTCATTTACTGGATCTGGAGACCATATTTTCTTCTTCTGTTAATGTTTTCTATGATGACTTATCAGCTTATGATAAGGGTCTTTGAGTTTTATCATTTATGAGATCTTCATTGATTTCAGTCTTTTTTCCACTTATTTTCCCTGTTCCTCATTTTCTAACTCCTTCCCCTTGGTGGTGGTTTCCCCAGTAACTAGATTTTAAAGTGCTTCAGTTACCTTCTATAGTGGGCAATTCATGGTTCCCAAACTATATCTCTACCTCCTGGTGACTTGAACTGACCTCAGCTGGATGCTAGAGTACCCTCAGGCTAAATAGAATTCTAAATATTGTTCACTTCCACACTGTGTTATTCCCTCTGTATGCACACACACACAAACACACACACACACACACATTTGGCTTGATGTCTCCCTCATTAGAATGTAATCTCCTTGAAAACAGAGACTATCACATCTTTTTTCTTACACCTAAGACTTGACAAAGTGCTTAGTATGTAGTAGCGTTTTAGTAAATGTTCATTGATAATTGACTGAGTAAAATCCCATTTTTCTCTTTTCTTTTTTCAGATATTTATTCTTGATTATCTTCCATCCCACCTGGATGGTTTCACCCTGTTATGGTGATGTAAATTTTTAAGATCTTTCCTACCCCTAAGTTAAGTGCACCTGGAGCCTGTGATGGGAGGCTTGTTTTTCAGGAGATACTTTGTGATTGGGCAGTGAGTCAAGAAGATTGTTACATTATCTGAGCCAGGAGAAGGTTATATAATCCTGGATGTGATGCTTTGCTTTGGGGCTCACTTTGAGAAGTGTTGTGTGATTTGACCAGATGAGACTCTGGGCAGCCATTGAGAGCCCCCCAGCTTTGAAAACCTAGATGTTGATACTTCCCTCTCTGTCAACTGACTAGGTATGGATGTAATGGTCAAGACAGTTGGAGACTTGTCTGCTTGTTATGTTTTTGTGTTTTCTTGTAACTTCTACTTTGTAACTTCTGTCTGTATACTCTGAAGTTAGGGGTGCTGACTTTTTCCACTGAACAAGGTAAATGATATATTTGATTCATAAAAGCAAGATTGTTAACCCATTTTTAGTTGCTTTCTTTTTTTAGAAAAGCATATCTAAGAACCTGCGTTGCCAGCCACCCTGGGGATGCTTGAGTGCTTGCTGCTACACACACCCCTTGAACATTTTAGACAATGAAATCCTACACATCCTTTTTTCTGAACATGCTGATATCACTTTTTCCAAAATCTTGCATACTTGCAAGATTTTGATCATTTTTTTTTTGCTTTCTTTATGATAAACTCTAGTATGGAATAGTGACTTTCTCCTAAGTTATCCATCATTCCCATGCCACTCAGTCAACTCAAAAATTTACTAAAACCCCACTATGTGTCAGTATTGGATACAGAATAGAATTTTCCTTCATTGGTTGGGCAATATACCTTTGAAAATATCAGTCATGACCTATATGTTATTGAATGAGCTATTTCCCATGCTTCGGCTGTACTCTTTCCTCATTTCTACTTTGTCAATATTTATATTAAAAAATTTCAGCTGAAGTCTTTCCTCTATAGGAAGTCTATTTTCATTTGCTCAGGTCTTACTGTGCCCTGAATTTCTATGCATGTATGTGTGTATACATATATATGCATAAATGTGTGTGCACATAGGTATATATGTACACACAAATGTATAGACAATATATGTACATAAACACATTTACACATATCCATACACACATACATATGCACATGCACATCTACACACACATACATATCTGTGTCTAGGTATATGTATAACATTGTATGTGTTATCATGCAAAACGTTGTTTTCCATGATAGAATACAAGCCCTTTGAGGTCAAGGACTATTTTGTTTCTGTCTTAGAATTTTCAGTACTCAGTCCAGTGCCAGGCAAAATGTTGGCCCCTAATAAATGCTTATTGAAAGATTGTGTTTGAATATATTTCTATAGCCATACTTATATGCATATACAAAATATATATGTATGTACATTTGTACACATGAGAATATGTATGTATAATGTATAAATCAGTTTATATTTGTGTGCACACACAAATGTATTATTGCTCTTCTATTATTTCTGAGGTCCCATATTTGTATCTTCCACTATTTTCCCTTTCTAAATAGAGGTGACAATTAGAATGTCTTGATTGTTTTCATTTTCCTTCCTGCATTTCTGTTCAGCTGTTAAAAAAAATAATCATTGCCCTTTTTTGTATCACCCCCTTTTGATGGTTATTTAATTATTGCTTCCAAGCAAAACTAGCCAGCATGCCCTGATTCTACTGCTGTTCCCTTTGAGACTTTGGGATGAGCCTGTTGCCTAACTATACAGCTTACTAATAAAGCAACTAAATTTTAAGAACTATGCTAATACTTTTGGGATTGCCCTTTTTTCTCTGATACTTAATGCCTGTGTATTTCTCTAAGGAGCCCTATTTCCAATGTTTTCCCAGTATTCATGCTAGAGAGCATTTTAGTTGTATATCTGAGTTTATCTTTTAATCTAGTCCTTCTAGAAAATGTATGTTACACACCAGGATTTTAAGCATGACCCACCTTGGTAATTAAAGGTCTGAGATTCCATTTGGACAACATAATATGTTAGTCTGGCTGTAGGGCAAGTGAATTGATTTGAGGCCTATGTCTCTGTTGTGTATTTGGGGTTTTAAGTTTGTTTATAAGGGAAAATGGAAACATAAAACAGACCTCTACTTATCTCCTTGTGTAATTCTTCACAGGGAAAAAAGGACACATCTAGTTTAGTCTATACTTACTACAAGGCAGTGTGAAACCAAAAACTATCTCTCAGCTGAAATAGCCAGCAAAGTTCATTGATTTTCAAGTAGTTGTTTAACATAACCCATACTGTGTAGCATCGCTTTTAGTAGCAAGATGCTAATCTTTGTAAAAGAGAGTAATCAACAGGACATCACAAGCAAATCCAAGAGTTGGCTGTTTTTATACCGTTCAATATCTGTATAGGTATGCCTCACTTCTAAGGGGAAAAAATAGATACATGAAAATGTGTGCATGAAACAAATTTATATTAAATGAAAAAACAAATGTTTTTCACCATAATACACATTATACTTTTAGAAATGTGTTCTTGGGTATGGGGTGGTACTGGGAAGGTGACAAAATCTGAAGACATCCTTAAAAAAAAACCAAGATGTGTTATCATTTGCAATTGCCATCATCCTATATGTCTTTAGTGAGGCAGCAGGTCCATGGTATTTTGTATCTGCCAATGTTCCCTCTGAGTTCCTCAGACACAATGATCAGCAATCATTGCTATTTAAAACTAAGTTCTTTGCCTTTCAATATCACTACTTTTGGGAGAAAATGTAGTGATGGAGAGAACATGCACCCTGATAAAATAGCAGACCTTTGATGTAATACAGTATTGTTGATATTATTTTGTGTGTCTTATCTGCATACTATGCTATAAAGTACTTTTTATTTAGACTATAAAATTCTTGAGGAAAAAGATTTTGTTTTAATTTTTGTAAACCCAGTTGCTAAAACAGTAGCTGCTCTTCTGTCCTATTATCTATTACTGATGCATCTCACCTGAGGCAGGTGTTAATGACTTTATCTCTCAAAAGTAAAACAAATGTCATTTTAAAATAAACTGTCTCATTGGATCCCTAAAACATTGTTATAAGACAGATAGTGTGGATGTGGAGTCAACATGGTTGATTAGAAACAGCACTTCCGTGGTGCTCTGGCCCACACCACTTCCAATTTATATAAAAGGAGACTCTGAACAAACTCTGGAGCTACAGAACTCACAGAATGACATAGAGAAGCTAACCTCCCACTGAGGACAGCCTGACAGCCTCGTAGGGAGCAGCCAGCTCAGAGTGCTGGGAGTCGAGCCCAGGCCCATGTGAGCAGAAGGTTTTAGCCCCAGGGTGGCTGGACCAGCAACCAGCTGGAGGGACTCCAGAATACCAACAGCTGTGGCGTTTCCAGAATTATCAACACATAGATGCCAAGGAAAAAGTGAGAGGTGAGTTTGGTATGGACTTTGGGATCAGTACTTGGGAGCACTTCAGCCTCTTTCCCGGGAGGCAAGAAGCATCTGAGTAGCCACTGCTCAGCCCACCATATTGTGGCTTCAGCTTCTGGCTTGCAGTCTGTAGGGGGACCCGGTGACCAGTCTGGGTGGGGTGGGGGAGATCACTCTTGTTTTAACCTTCTTGGATCTGGATTGCAGTATGGGGTGGAGGTGTTGGGGTGTGTGACCAGCTTGACAGAGCAGGACAGGGCTTCAGAGAGGGCACCCAACTAATACCTCTGGCAGCTGAGAAACCCCCAGCATTTGGGACAGAAGCTCCCCTGGCTGGTTACAGAGTCATACTGCAGCAACAAGCCCAAAAGTCAAGTAATTGAGTGGCAACATGCCTAGGCAAAGAAAAGAATATAAACAGAAAAGTTCAACATCAGACTCACTGAATTTGGATCAGGGAAAGTATGACATACATACTAAATAAGATATCTCACCCTACAGGAGAGTAGGGGGGAAGGGGATGAGAGATTGTGGATGATGAAGGGAGGGAGGGAGAGAAGTGGGGGAGAGAAGTTGGAAGCACCCACTTTTGAAAAGGAACAGGATCAAAGTACAGAACAGACCAAGTGGGAGGTGGAATAGGAGGGAGGGAAATATAGTCAGTCTTTTACAATATGTCTACTATGGTAATGTTTTGCATAACTCCACATATATAACACATACTGAATTGCTTATCTTCCCAGTAAGGGTGGGTGACAAGAGTAGAAGGGAATGAATCTGCAATTCAAAGTTTTAAAATCAAATTTTAAAAATATATAATTACTATTATTAATAATATTTTACATATAATTGGGAAATAACATATACAGGCATTGGGGCACAGAGATTCACCTTGCCCTACTGAAAAATTCGATGGGTTTATGGGAGAAGATATGGGAGAAAGCAGATTTGATGAGCACATATCCTGTGGGACTGCTATTCTGGAGTGGGGGTAGGGGAAAATGGGAAAAAATTGTAACTCAAATCTGGCGGAAATGAATGATGTAAACCAGAAGTTAATAAAGCATTTTGGAAAAAAAATAAGACAGATAATGCAAATAGTCTTTTCTTTGTATTTGATAATTTGAGTAAAAAGTCTGAAAGAAAAATAATTTATCATAATTTATATTTTAGATAAGTGGTGCATCCAGATCTTACACATGACAGTTAGTTCCTTAGTCCAATAACTAACTGTTTTAAAATATTTTGAATATAATATTGTCTTAAGGTATATATACATATTTTTCCTCTCTTTCCAGAAAAGGTAATCTCTCTCTATGGCCTGCCCTGATGCCATCTTCTGAAACTGCCATTAATCATAGCATGATGTGAGAAAGCAGTGTGGCTCACCTACCACCAAGAATATAGTAAATCAGTGATTCTCAAACTTTTTCTTCTCAGTAGCTTTTTACACACTTAAGCCTTATCAAGGAACATCAAAAATCTTATATTAATGTGCATTATCTATCAATATTTATTATATCAAAATTAAAACATCAGAGCAATACTGTGAAAATAGTTTTCAATTTGTGGAGTTTCTGAAATGTCCTGATGTTATAATTGAATTAATTTTTAAAAAATGTTTAAGGACTTATAATGTGTAATTACTGTGCTAATCATAAGGAAAATAAATAGAAAAGGAAGAAAGCCAGTGCTCTCAACATAATGCATGGCATATAGTAAGTGCTTAATGAATTTTTTAAAATTTATTGCTTTCAAGTAGTTAATAGTTTTCTGGGAGGAAAAAAAAACACATATGTGAGGAGCAAATTTCTAGGTAGATGGGAAAATCCCATTTTTTAAGAAGTGATAGCTAACATTTATATAGTGATTTAAAACTATTGTCTCATTATAGCTTCATTAGAATCCTGGAATTTGGATGATATTATTATTTCTGTTTTACAAATGAGGAAATTGAGGCATTTAAGTAACTTGCCCAGTGCCACATTCTCTCTCCCTCTGATTTCCTGCTCCATCAAAAAAAATCACCAAAAAGACTCTTGTAATAAACATGAACAGTCACGGAAAATAAATCCCTAATTAGACTAAGTCTAAAGATTTGGATTTTGTTCTCAATTTTGAGTTTGTCATCTTTCTCTCTTTGGATCTCTGGAACTGTCTTTGGTCATTGTGTTGATCATGATCAGAAATTTTAACTCTTTGGAAATTTTTTTTCTTCATTGTAGTCTTTTATTATTGTATAAGTTATTTTCCCTCTTTTTACTCATTTCAATTGACATTAGTTTACATTCTTAGATTTCTATGCAATTTTTCCCTTCTGTCACATCTTATAGCATAGTGATATTCCTTTACATTCATATATAATCATCCATTCATCTATTGATAGACACTCCCCTTAGTTTCTAGCCCTTTGCCTTCATAAAAAAAAAAGCAGCTATTAAAATATTTTTTACATGTAGGTATTATGGATCTTCCTTCAATATCTTTGTGATTCAGACATATAGTGGTATTCCTAAGTCAAAAGCTACGTGAAATTTCATAGCTTTAGGGCATAATTCTATGTTGCTTTTAGGAACACCTACTTGAATTTACAATTCCTTCAAGGGTATGTTAATAGTTCTATTTTGCTGCATCTCCTCAACTCTTATTTCCTATTGTTTTTAACCCTGTCAAACAGATGTATGTGAGATTGAACCTTAACGTTATTTTAATTTGTATTTCTCTCATTATCAATGATCTGACACGATTTTTCTTTCATATGATTATGGATACCTTGTATTTCTTTCTTTGAGAATTGTCTCTTCATATTCATCCTCTTGTGTGATAATGTACTCTTCTCCTATCTATGGATCTGAAAGGTAAGTTCTTTCTTATTCCTGTGATTTGTTTATATGTCTTCATATATTTGGATTATTTAACCATTTATAGTTTATCTTAGTATATACCATGAGGTTTTACTCTAAGCTTAATTTTTGACAAACTGTTACCTAGTTTTCTCAGCACTTTTTTGTGCTTAATATGTCCTTTCCCTTTAAGAAGCAAGGATTTCTTTGGTTATTTATTATATAACTAGTCTATTTAACTGATCAATATCTCCATTATTTTATTTACTGGAAGCAAATAATTACTACTTCTTATTATAGTTTGAGATATAATATTCACAGATGCCTTTCCAACCAACATTTTCTTCTGCTTTTTTATTGCCTATGAGATCCTTGACTTTTGGCATTTCAGATGAATTTTCCCCCTACATTTATTCAGTAAATCTTTGGTATTTTGATTGATATGGCATTAAATAAAATAATTTATTAAGGTAGAGTTGTCATTTTTATTGTATTGACTCAGCTTGTCATTAATGAATTCTCAATTATTTAGGTTTGTATTTATAACCATAACCATTCAAGTTGTATTGAAGTAGTTCTTGCATTTATCATTGTAGATAGGTTCTCAAACATTGAATATGTTTTGTAGTTATTTTAAATGAAATATCTCTTTTCTCCCTGTTGAGTTTTATTGGTAATAGAAACGTCAACAATTTATGGAGATTTATCTTATGACTTCCAACTTTGTTGAAATTATTGTCTCAATTATATTTACTACCTTGGTGTCTCTTAGTAGAACTTCATATCATCTTCAAAATGAAATAGCATTGTTTCTTTCTCCCTGTTCTTATTTTGTTGATTTCTTTTGTTTTCTTTCAGTGAAGGGTGAGTTTTGTCACTATTATTTGTATTTCTAGGAATACATTAAATGATATCTGTATATAGACATAAACATATTTTACTTATCTCTGATTTTCTTGGAAAGAACTTCAGTTTTACCACATTAAAAAATGCTGGTCATGTATTTTAGACATATATTAGTTACTATATTGAAAATGTCTCAGGGGCACAGCCAAGTTAAGCGAAGTAGAAAAAGGACTTCCCCACGTCTCCACCTTCTGCCTCCTCCAATACATGAAATAAATGACTGCAAACAAACTTTAGAACTACAGAACCCACAAAGTGACAGAGAAACACATCACCCACTGAAGGAATCCCAGCAGGCCAGCAGGAAGGGAACATCACAACATGCTGGGAGCAGAGGGCAGTTGCCTGCGATTTTAGCCCTAGGGTGGCCCAATCCAGCAGCAACAGCTGGAACAAACTTCACAAGAGTAAATCATTAGCAGCTGTAACGGTTTCCAGATTTCTCAATCCACAAATGCTAAAAACAAAGTAAAAGGTCAGTGTGGAACTTTGTTGGGAAGAGCGGGATCATGGTCTGGATGCTGTGCCTGGAGTGAGAAGCAGAGGAGGCATGATGGCTGCACCACTGCTGTGTGGCTACTTCTGTAGCTCCTGGCCTGCAGATTGCAGGGGGACCAAGTGACCATTCAGAGGGTAATCACTTTTGCTTTGACCCAGTTGGATGAAGAATGTGGTCTTGGGTGGTGGTCCTGGGGTGTGTGACCAGTGAGCCAGAGCTTGTGGGGGCTGTAGAGAGGGTGCCCATTTAATGGCTCTGGCAGCTTAAAAAACTCCAGTGATTTGGGACATAGCTCTCTCCATATTGGAAGCAGAGTTTTACTGTGGCAAAGGGCTCAAAAGTCAATTATTCGCTGCTAATATGAGCAAGCAAAGGAAGCACAAACAGACAATAGAATCCTCTTTTGGGGACAAAAGGATCAAGGCATGGAGTGTGAGGAAGACATCAAAGTCAGAATGCCTGCATCAAAAGCCTCCAAGAAAAATATGAATTGGTTACAGGCCATGGAGGGTCTCAAGAAGGATTTTGAAAATCAAGTAAGAATCTTGTGGAAATAAATGATGTAAACTGAAATATAATTTTAAAAAAGTCACAAGAGACAAAAAAAAGAGAATCAAGTAAGAGAAGAGGAGGAAAAAATTGGGAGGGGAAAGGAGAATGATGGAAGAAAATAATGAAAAGCAAGTCAACAGCATTGCTAAAGGAGACCCACAAATACACTGAAGAAAATAACACCTTAAAAATATACTAACTCAAAGGGGAAAGCAGTCCTAAAAAGCCAGTGAGGGGAAGAATGCCATAAAAAGCCAAATTTCCAGATGGAAAATGAATTTCAAAAAGTTACTGAAGAGAATAACTCCTTCAAAATAAGATTGGAGAAATTTGAAGCTAATGATTTTATGAGAAATCAATATACTGTAAAAGACATCCAAGGAAATGAGAAAAAAGAAGGCAATGTGAAATATCTCATTGGAAAAACCACTGGCCTAGAAAATACATCCAGGAGAGATAATTCTAAAATTATTGGCTTACCTGAAAGCCATTATCAAAAAAAAAGAGCCTAGACACCATCTTACAAGAAATTATCAAGCAAAATTGCCCTGATATTCTACAACTAGAGGGCAAAATAGAAATTGAAAAAAATCACTGATCACCTATTGAAAAAAATCCCAAAAAGAAAACTCCTAGGAATATTATAGCCAAATTCTAGAGTTCCCAGGTCAAGGAGAAAATACTGCAAGCAGTGAGGAAGAAAGAATTTGAATACTGTGGAAAAACAATCAGAATAACAAAATGCCTAACAGCTTCTACATTATGGAATTGAAAGGCATGGAATATGATATTCTGGAGGTCAAAGGAGCTAGGACTAAAACCAAGAATCACCTAGGAAGCAAAATGTAGCACAATGCTACAGGGATAAATGAAGTAATTCAATGAAATAGTGGAATTTCTAGAATTCTTTTTTTTCATTTAACAAATGCTTTATTAACTTCTAGTTTACATCATTCTCTTCCACAGCTTTTGAGTTACAATTGTAATTCAAATTGTAATTCAAAATCATTCTCTTCCAAAGCTCACTGAGGAGAATCATTCCTTCAGAATTAGACTGGAGCAAATGGAAGCTAGTGATTTTATGAAAAATGAAGATGCTGTTAAATAGATCCAAACAAATGAAAGAATAGAAGGCAATGTGAAATATCTCATGGGAAAAACCACTGACCTAGAAAATAGATGCAGGAGAGATCATTTAAAAATTATTGGACTACCTGAAAGTCATGATCAAAGAAAGAACCTAGAAATCATCCTTCAAGAAATTCTCAGGGAAAATTGCCCTGATGTTTTAGACCCAGAGGGGGCAATAGATGTTGAAAGAATCCACCAATCACCTCCTGAAAAGGATCCCAAAAAGAAAACTCCTAGGAATATTACTTCCTAGGAGTTTTGAGTTACAATTTTCCCCATTTTTTCCCTACTCACCACCCCAGAATAGCAGTCCCACTAGATATCCCCTCATCAAATCTGTTCTCTCCCATATCTTCTCCCACACCTCCTTCGACTTTGCCATTAGGGCAAGGTAAATCTCTGAGCCCCAATGCCTGAACATCTTATCTCAAAATTACATGCAAAATAGTATTAATAACAGTATTTATATATGTTTGAAACATTTAATTTTAAGACTTCAAATTTCAGATCCATTCCCTTCATCCATTGTCACCCAATCCCTCTGGGAAGATAAGCAATTCAGTATGTGTTGTACATATATAGCTATGCAAAACATTACCATAGTACATATATTGTAAAACATTGCTTATATTTCCCTCCCACCCATCCCACCCCCCACCTGGTCCATTCCCTACTTTGATCCTATCCCTCTGTGAAAGTGGGTATTTCCAGCCTCTCCTCCCCCTAAAATGCCCTCCCCTCCATCATACCCCCTCTCATCCCCCTTCCCCCTACCTTCCTGAAGGGTGAGATATCCCATTTAGTATGTATGTGATTCTCTTCCTGAGCCAAATTTAGTGAGAATAGGGTTTTGCCTTTTTGCCTTCCTGTTCTTCCACTCCCCTGCAACTACTTCCCCTTGCCTCTTCTACATGAGATAGTTTACCCTACCCTGTCTCTCCCCATCTCCTCTTGTCACTGTCCTCTCTCACCTCTTAACTTCACCCCTTAAGTATCATCCCTTCCCACCAAATTCAACCTGTGCCCTCTATCCATGTATACCTGGAAACATATATAAACACATTCACCTATGTATTCATATGTCCATATACCCTTCTTCAATTATTTTCATACTGGGAAAAATTTCATCAAGTAGAGTTATTGTTTTTCCATGTAGGAATGTTAATAGTTCAATTTTGATAAGTTCCTTTTGATTTCTTTTCCCTGATTACCTTCTCAAATATCTCTTCCTTCTTGTGTCTGAATGTCAAATTTTCTATTAAAATCTGTTTTTTTTTTCCTTAAGAATACTTCAAAGTCCTCTATTCCACTGAATGATCATATTTTGTCCTGAAACAAGATACTCAGTTTTACTGGGTAGGTGACCCTTGGCTTCAATCCCAGCTCTTTTGCCCTCTGGAGTATCATATTCCATGCCCTTCAATCCCTCAGTGTAGGAGCTGCCAGGTCCTGTGCTATTCTGATTGTGTTTCCACAATATTGGAATTGTTTCTTCCTGGCTGCTTGGAGTACTTTCTCCTCGATCTGGGAGTTCTGGAACCTGGCTATAATATTCCTAGGAGTTTTCTTTTTGGGATCCTTTTCAGAAGGTGATTGGTGGATTCTTTCAACCTCTATTGCCCCCTCTGGGTCTAAAACATCAGGGCAATTTTCCCTGAGAATTTCTTGAAGGATGATTTCTAGGTTCTTTCTTTGATCATGGCTTTCAGGTAGTCCAATAATTTTTAAATTATCTCTCCCAGATCTATTTTCTAGGTCAGTGGTTTTTCCTACGAGATGTTTCACATTGCCTTCTATTCTTTCATTTGTTTGGATCTATTTAACAGCATCTTCATTTTTCATAAAATCACTAGCTTCCATTTGCTCCAGTCTAACTCTGAAGGAATGAATCTCCTCAGTGAACTTTTGAGATTCTTTTTCCATCTGGCAAATTCGACTTTTTAAGGCATTCTTCTCCTCATTGCCCTTTTGGGCCTCCTTTGCCATTTGAGTTAGTCTATTTTTTAAGGTGTTGTTTTCCTCAGTCAGGCTGTTGACCCTCATTTCATACTTTTCCTGCATCCTTCTCATTTCTCTTTCCAATTTTTCCTCCACTTCTCTTATTTGATTTTTAAAGTCCTTCTTAAGGTCCTCTATGGCCTGCAACCCACTCATGTTTTCCCCTGGGGCTTTTGGAGCAGGACTTCTGACCTCATAGTCCTTTTCCCACTCTATGTCCCCAAAGTAGGAGTCTAGGGTTGCATTTTTCTGTTTCCTTTGCCTTGGCATGTTGCCACTTAATTACTTGACTTTTCGGCTTGTTGCCTCCGTATGGCCTGGTGCCAGACAGGAACTTTCGCCCCAAACGTGTGAGGGGTCCAACTTCCATTTCTGGCAAGCTGTAAACCCACCCACATCCTCCACACCAGATTACAATCCAGATCCAGGGAGGTTAAAGCAAGAGAGATTACCTCCCAAGACTGATTGCTGGATCTCCCTACAGTTCGCAGGCCAGGAGCTGGAGCTGCCTCTGAAAACTACAAAATGGCATGTCTCCTCAGCGGCTTCTAGCCCCCAGGGGAGGAAGCCTACGCATTCCTCAAATACTGGTCCCAAAGTCCATAGGGCACTAACCTCTCACTTTATCCTAGGCATGTCTATGTTGATAATTCTGGAGTCGCCACAGTTGCTGGTGTTCTGTGGTCTCTCCAGCCGGCTGCTGGCCCTGCCGCCCTGGGGCTAAAAGCTCGGCTCATGGGGACCAGGGCTCCTCTGGGCTCTGCTCCCCCTGCTCTGCGCACTGTGTGCTGCTGGCTCCCAGAGCACTGTACTGGTCCTTCCTGCAGGGCTGCCTGGCTGTCCTCAGTAGGAGGTTAGCTTCTCTGTGTCATTCTGTGGGTGCTGGGGCTCCAGAAGTTGTTCAGAGTCCCCTTTTACATAGTTTCAGGGGAATCTGGGGGGCAGAGTGGCTTGGATGAGCTGTTTCTACTTTGCCATCTTGGCTCCGCCCTTATTTATAGAGTTTTTAACAAAGAAATTGCTGTTATAGTTTCAAAAGCTTTTTTCAACTCTAATATGATATATTTGTTGATCAGCAATTAATATTATCGATTATTTTGTAGTTTTTTTTTTTTCAAAAATGGATGTAATAGGGGCAGAGCCAAAATGGTAGAGTAAAAATATCGACTTGCTTGAACTCTCCCCAATCTGCTCCAAGTTTCTGTAAAAAATGACTCTAAAAAATTCTGGAGCTTCAAAACCCACTAAATGACAGAGTAAAACCCATCTTCAGGCCAAGACAGCCTGGAAGGCTGACAGGAAGCATCTATTGCACTGGGCTGGTAGCAGAGTACAGTCCAGCACTGCCCATGCTGGCACAGACCAGGCCATAGCAGGTATCAGGGTAGTGAATCAGTGGCATCTCTGGTGTTTTCCAGACGTCTCAACTCGTGAATGCCAAAGACAAAGTAGGTCAGTGGGGAAATTCTGTCAGATCTGGGTGAAAGAAGAACATGGTTTGGCCCCAACCCCAGGGCAGTGGAGGTAGCAGTAGTGGCAGCAGCCGTGGAAGCAACTGCTAGAGCTCCAGGCCCACAAATGGTGGGGGTACAAAGTGGCTGATCAAAGGGTGATGCCAGGGATCTATTTGCTGGCACTGAGGCAGGATTCTCTTGCTTTGTCCTGCTTCAATCTGGGTCTCAGACTTGGGTGGCTGTCCTCAGGTGAAGAGGAGTGCTGGTGTGATAGAGCTTGTGGTACCTGTGGAGAGGGAGTCCTCCTCACAGTTCCATGGCAGAAAAAAGTGCTTGTAGTCACTCAAAGACCAGAGCACAGGCCATGAGAGGAGTAAAAACACCTCTCTTTTGACCATACCACCTGAGAAGAACTTACAATTTACAGGCGCCTAGAAATAGCTCTAACACAGATGGCAGAGTAGAAACAGCACTTCCAAGGTGCTCTGCCCCCAGATTACCTCCAAACCATGTAAAAAGGGACTCTGAACAACTTTTTTTTCTTTCTTTTCTTCCAGTATCAAGTATGCAATACTCATACTTACATTTAAAACCCTTTATAGCACAACCCTACCAACACACAAATACCTTTCCTGTTTTCTTACATCTTGCATCATTTCCCTGGTGCATATAGGATGTGATCCAGTGACAATAGATCTTTTATGTTCCTCAAACAAGAAACTCTGTCTCCCAATTGCAAGTACTTTTATTGTATGTCTTCCATGTCTGGAGTGTTCTCCATCTTCGTTTCCACCTTTCTGGCTTCCCTCAAATCCTAGCTAAAATCCTTCTTCTACAGGAAGTCTCTCCTGATCCTCCTTAAACTTAGTCCCTTGCCTTTGGTGACTCCCTTCACCCCCATTTTACCTGTATATAGTTTATTTGTACATAGTTGTTTCTGTGTTGGCTCCTCCCATTAGAATGATTTTCTTGCTGTACTATGATTAATTATTTTTTTTTCATTTCTATTAGTCATCCAATTAGCCTTTCTTTTAGCACTATGTATCAGGGACTGTACTAATGATTAGGGATATGAAAAAAAAAGTAAAAAAAAAACACTTCCCTCCTTCATCAATGCAACACAAAAGAAAGGGGGATAAAAAGGTTGCAATCAACCAGCCCACGATAAAGCAAGTGGTATATTATGAAATGGCTGAACAAGTACAATATGAGTTAGTGTGATACAGCAACAAAAAAGTAATGTAATCCTGAACTGCATTATGAGAGTTATAGCTCCTATAAGTCAGGAGGTGATAACCCCTCTTTGAAAAATCCTCTTAATAAATCATATAAAATATTATTATCAGTTTTGCGTGCACTGGTTTATGAAAGATATTGATTAACTGAAGGGCAACCAGAAGGATTAAAGCCTTTCAGTTCATGTCACAAAAGAATTAATTGAAGGAACTGGGAAAATTTATCCAGTGAAGAAAAGACTCAGAAGAAACATGATACCTATCTTCCAGTATTTGAAGAGATGTTATATGTTACCCTGGACAGATAACTTCACCTCTCTCAGCCTGAATTCTTCATCTATAAAATGAGGGACTTAGACTCAATGACCTTACAACAGTTTAATAAATATACATACTTGTACCTGAGTGATATTGGGTAAGTCATTTGATCTCTCTAGGCTTCATTTTCTTCATCTTTCAAATGATGCAAGTACCTGGGCCACAGAAGGCAATTAATTCTTGTTAACTTGATTAAATGGCTGACCTCTGATATCCCTTTCAATTCTAATTCTGTAACATTTTTCTACAGGCTAAGTTTCTCCACCCCTCAGCTGCTAATACCTTCATCTCTTACAATATTATCTAATTGATTTCTCCCCCTTTCTTTCTTTCTTTCCTTTTCCACCTATCTTTCTGTCTCTTTCTCCTTATTAAATTTTTGTCTTGCCCATTAAAATATATTTGTAAGTTCCTTGAGGATGCAAGTTAAATTTGTTTCACTGAGGATAGGGTTTATTTTAACCTTTATTTTGTATCCACAGCACTTAGCACTGTATCTGGTACATGATTTTTACCATGAAAAATGTTTGCTGATTAATTCAATGACTTTGTGTCTCCTTTGGAGACAAATAAAACAACAACACAACAACAACAAATTCTAGTTCCTTCATCTCAGTAGTTTTCTTTCATAGGTCTCTAAAGTTTTTTTTTTTTATTTTTTCCTCCCTAAATTGTTAGATTACTCTCTAGGCTCCCACAAATAGAAGATTGAAAAGCATTGTAAATAGAGCCTTACTCCCCCCTACCCTTTCCTTCCCTGTGGTTAATTGTTAAATTTGTATGCTGAATATAGAGTTTGGCAAGTGATCTATCTTCTAAAGTTTCTCAATTTCTGCTGAGCCATTTGGTGAATTCCTGATTAGCATTAAATAAGGGCCTGATCAAATGGGTTGTTGGGACAGTGCCATCTGCTGAAAAGTGAAACCCAGGTCAGGAGGGAATGCTTACAAACCTCATTGACTTTCGTGAAAAATTTATAGGTACTCAGGGGAAAATTCTCTTGTTTGTTGGAGGTGCTCCTTCAGATTAAAATATGTCACCTCTAGATTTTGGATAAAGAATTTGAAATATGTTTTTTTTTTTGCAATATATATCTGTCATTGCCAATGAAAAAGCACTCAGAAAATGACTCTAGCTTGACCCCCTGAGTTCCACTTCCTTTCATGTCTATTGTCCATAGCCTACATGTCTGGAACTGGTACATTTTTTTTTACTTCATATTCAGTTTTGTGTACTCAATACTTTTAAAACTAACAAAAATACAAAGGACATAGTAAGCAGGATACTATCAATGTGTGGAGCCCGAGGATTCCTTAAAATAACATTTTTTGGTTTTTGGACTGATACTTTTTTACTGGTACTTTTCTGACAAACTAAACCTTTAGCCAAGACTTCACTCTTGGTTGCATACTACAGCTCTTTAAAAAAAATAAGAATCTTAGCAAACATTTGCTAAATTCCTTCTTATATGAAAGACATGTGGATAAGAGGGGAGAGGAGTGATGAAAGGATTAAAAAAAAATTGACAGTCCTTCAGAGTTTTCATTCTCAAGGTGAAAAATATAAGAAGTGGAATATAATATGGACTGTGAAATAGGATATAGGCAAATAAGTTCTTATAAAAATGCTATGAAGAATTTGAAGAAGGAAAAATAATTATCAGCTGGGTCATCATGGAATGTTTCATAAGGAAGTCTAGGAGGGAAGAACTTCAAGAGATGAAGATGTTAAGGAAGGTATCCATTCTAAATATGAGAAATGGACAAGGCATTACCCAGAGGGTAAAAATAGGAACAAAAAGAAGAAATTGCAAAAATAGGGGAGTTGAGACTTAATAAAAAATATTTACACCTAGAGCTATCCAAATGTGGACTGGGTAGCTTCTGGAGGTGGCATAGAACCCCTTTACTAGAGGTCTTTAAAAAAAGATTGTATGGTCACCTGTTAATTGCTAGTTATAATGGATCCATGGTCAGAATTTGATTGGAATAGGTACACAGTGAGGACACTGACACCTCTGAGTTTCTGTGCAAACATCTATTTATGTTATTGGTTCACATCAAAGCTCTGCCACTTATGTCTGTAACCTTGAACAAGTCATAAACTTTTCTGGGTCTCAGAAGAGATGAACTTAAATAGCCTTTGACAGTTTGTTTTCTCTTTCCTAGGATGCCTGTAAAACATTTTAAGCTGGATATCCCATAGATCTCCAACTTCCTATGTCCTAAAGAAAACTTCAAGAGGCATCATTATTCCAGTCACCCATGTTTGCAATATTAGTGTCTTTGTTTCTTTATCTATCTTACTCTCTATATTTAATCTTTTGGGAAATATTTTCTCTTCTATCTCCATAGTAAAGTTTATATATTTGATCTCTCTTTTCTACTTACCTAAAAATCACTTTCATTCAGGCTATTATCTACTAATAGCTAGACTATTTGCAAGAGCCTTTTAATTGGTTTCCCCACCTTAAATTTTTCTTCACTCTGACATCTCCTCCATTCAGATGTCAAAATGATTTCCCTAAAGAAGAGATCTGAATATGTTATTTTCCCTTCTCAATAAACTCTAGTGTTTCTCTATTACTCCTAAGATCAAAAATAATCTGCCCTATTTGACAAATTTGGTCACTTTACAACCTTGTTCATTTCTCCCTTTCTAATCCCTTCCACAATTTTTTTTTGGAGGGCAATTGGGGTTAAGTAACTTGCCCAACATCACATGGCTAGGTTTTTGCTAGTGGGTGCATTAAGTGTCTGACATCTGAACTCAGGTCCTTCTGACTCCAGGGCCGACACTCTACTCACTGCGCCACCTAGTCGCCCTGCTTCCGCAATTTCTATGATAAAGTCAGTAAGCATTTATTAAACTCCTATTTTCTCATCACAGTGTTAAATGCACTTATAATTCCTGCTCTCAAGAAGGACATAATCTGCTGAGAGAGAAAAATAGACAAATAATTGTACAAACAAAATGCCTACAGGAAGAGTTGGAAATAATGTCAGAGGGATGTCTCTAACATTAAGGTGAATCACAGAAGAGTTCTTACAGAAGATTGAATTTTAGCTTAGACTTCAAGAAACCCAAGGAATGTAGAAAGAGAAACAATAAGGGAGACAATTTTAAGCATGCAAATTGGTGAAAATATATAGGTGAAAATGTAAAGAGTTGAATAATGTAACATCTTGTATGAGGCACTTCAAGATGTCCAGTGGCCGTGGATCTAGTCATAATAGACTGCTAACTTTTCAGTGTAAAAAACATTGTAGCTCCCATTTCCTTTTCTTTGCAATGGTTTTCTTAATGATTTATGTTAATAGTTTCATGTCTGAAATTATCTGCCCTAGAGTTGAAAAGTGTTTCCCCAAAGTTAGTGTTCCTAATTATGTTTTTTTTAAACTTCAATGTAAAAAGCATTTATCTGTAGCTATACATACATACATACAATATATATATATGTATATGTATACAATATATATATATATATGTATAATGTGGGAAAAAAGAAGGGAAAGGAATAGTATTTTTGCAGTGCTCACTATGTGCACTATGCTAAGCATATTAAAATATTATCAACTTCATTTAATCATCACAAGAACCTTGTAATGCCAAGCAAAGAAGTAGGTAATACCTTGTTTCAGCTATTTAATTAACGCAGAAATAGTTAACACATTGTTTCAGTTCACAATTGTATCAAGTATTAAGATCCACAACTTGTGAATCCCACAACTTGTGAACTCTAGAACATGTGAACACCTGTTGCTGACACAGCAGGGAAGAGAGGAGCTAATGACCATATACAAGGAGAGGCCCAGGCTGGAGAGAGCAGAATTGAGAATAGAACTTGTGATGGCAGAACTGAGAAGAGAGAACAACTGAGAACTGAGCAAAACTGAGAACTGAGACAAGAATTAAGAAGAACTGAGCAGAACTGAGAAGGGAGCTCTTTTGGTGAAGGAGAAAACTTGTATCCTGGCACACTGTGCTTGTTTGTTCTGTCTATGTTCATGTTTGTGATACTTTGTACAGACGCCCTGGGATCTTACTGGAAACGCTTAAAGAGGATTTTCTCATTGTCTCTCTACAGGAGTCCGGGAGGAGAGTTTTGGAGGTCCTGGGACTTTTCTGATGATTTGTGTTGACATCTTGGGCCTTGTTTGTGGGTCTGTGTTGATTTCTATTCTGATGATTTGTTTTGAGTTCTCAGACCTTGTTGGTGGGCCTGTGATGATTTCACAAGCAAATCATTAATTGATGATTGTGCCAGGAATGTGTATGAACATTTTCTTGGCTCTGTTAAATTTTGTCTTCCCAGAAATAGGAACTGTGAAGGATTTCAAGTGGACTGGACAATGAGATTCAATATGGAATGGGAACTGGATAAGGAAAAGGACAAAGAACTGGACAAGGAGCTGGAGAAGGAATTGGGATATTCCTGCCTTTGAACCTGGTGACTGTTGTGTAGGTTCAGGCAGGAGCTTGGACCATGGAAAACAAACCATGAAAGCTGACAGCCAGTCTTGAGTCAAGATGAAAAAATCTCTTCTTGAGTACCTGATGCTGACTGAGATTATGATTGACTGTGACCTAGGGGTAGAGAATTTTGACTTTGTACTTTGTGTTCCTTAAGGAGGCCTGCTCCTTAAGGATGATTGAGTTTAGGACTTACTGAATGATATCTTTTGTTTAAAACTATATTACCACTTTGGTGAAAACTATGTGGCCAATTTAGTGATAACTTATTATGCTATAACATTGTGAATGCTATACTTTGGTTTCTGTCAATGATTTATTTTAGTTTTTTAATGAATAAATAGAGAGTTCACTATACTATGTAATCACAACCTTGAAGCTGTTCATAGCAGCAGTCTTCTACAAAGCTGCTTGTGCTTGGCTTTACAGGTAGATGCTGTTATATCTCCAATTTTACCATTGAGGAAACAGGCTAAAAGGTTGTGATTTGCCTAGGGTTACAAAGCTAGCATCTCAGGATGGACATAAAATCAACTCTTCCTGATTTTAGGAATAGTACTCCATCCACTGTGCCACATTGCCACCTCTAATATTACAACTAATAATGCACATCATAATTCAGCTACACTTTCTCATCATGGAACACTCCTGTGCATGTGATCCCTTCCATCCTCTACAGATGATATACTTTTGATGTCAGGTGTCTTCCTCTAAGCTCTTAACATTAGGTTTGTACCAGTGCATTACATATGTGTCTGTTAACCCAGCTACATCATTTAGCAATACATCTCTTCAGTGATATCTTTTATTTATGTCTTCCATGTAATTTTTTGTCAGAAATATGATACAGTCTATATATATATATAGAGAGAGAGAGAGAGAGAGAGAGAGAAAGAGAGAGAGAGAGAGAGAGAGAGAGAGAGAAAGAGAGAGAGAGAGCCAAAATTTGTTTCTATCACCATTGTCCTTTGAGTCACCCATAATTTTAATTTCCCCAAGGTGATGGTATTACAGCCAAAAGAATACTAGTGATTAAACTGTGGATTTTTTTTTTAGAAAATCTTACTTATTGCAAGTACTTCATATTTCACCAAATGGAATGCAAGCTCTTTTCTTTTCTATTTAATTCTGAGCTCAGCATCCATCTGCAGTGTCTATCCAAGATATATGTATTATATACTGTCCATCCAAAACCAAATCATAGTCCAGACAATATATTTACCCACTTTGCTTTTCCACTGTGCATAGTTAGATTGAATTCATTTGTGTAATTATCAGCCCCATTTAGGAAGCCACAATATCCCAGGTCTTGATGCAATTAACAAAATGGGATTCATAAACAGGGACATCTGGAGGAGCTCATCATCTATAGCAAATCTTTCCTCATATGGACTTTACACTGGATGCCCTCCATGGCAGACACTTTTGGCAAGCAACCATTTTTAGAATTTCCTAATACTTTCAGAGTTGCAACTAACCTTTAGGTCAACCAAATTCACAACTTTTCTATCATCTTTGACTCCACATCCTCAGTCACTCCACATAAGTATTCAGTTGACAAATATTGCATTTTTATTTTCTTTATAGCATCTCTCACATATTTTCCCTTCTCATTATTCATTTGACTAGAGGAGGCACTCATCAATTTTCATATGGACTATTGCAATGTGCTTCCTGTCTCATATTTATCCACATTATATGTCATCATTCATACAACTGTCAAAAACTGATATTAATAAAATGTTTAGCTGATCATGTCACCCCTCCCTACTCAATAGACTGTGGTGGTTTAGTGACCTCCAGAATCAGATACATACTCCTCTGTTTGGCTTTTAAAGGTCTTACCAGCTGGGCTCCTTCCTATCCTTTCAGTCCACTTATACATTGTGTAATATGTAACCCTCCTCATCCCACCCTCCAAAAAATAAATAAATAAATAAATCACACTAGCCTGCTTGTTGATCTATACCTATGACATTTAATTTCTAATATCTAGACCTTTTGTGAGAGGTGTTTCTTCTGACAAAAATGCTCTACTTTCATAACTATGGTTCTAAGAATTGCTGATTTCTTTAATAATTTAGCTCAAATGACACCTTCTGTAGAACTTTGTCTTTTCCTTCAGTGTCAAGTATCATCCCATATGAGGTCACTATGTATAACTGTGTGTATATATCTATGTATGTCTGTGTGTATACATATGTTATATATGTGTGCATAATGTATATGTGCATGTATATATCTGTGTGCATGTGTGGTGTCTATTTATGTACATGTTTTCTTCCTCATTAGAATGTAAACTAATTGAGGGCAGGGAATGTTTTCATTTTTTCTCAATATCTCTAACAGCATACTATGCCTTATATAGTAAAGATTTAATAAATTACTATTGATTCATACAGAACTGTTTTATTACATAATTAATAATTAGAAAATTAGACAAACTTTTCACTCTTGTATTATATTTAATATTTTATAATCTCAACATGTGCATAGGATATATTTTATAGAACTTTTAAGAAAACATTTTGTTCTAACCAATCAAATTTTGCTTTATTTTTTAAAATATTATCAACATATCATTAATAAATACAGAAGGATCTTATATTCTCTCTCACTTTTAGTCAATTTTATGCTGTAAAAATGTCATCTGGCATAAAATATTATTTACAAAGGCCAAACAATTCTATTTTTCATATTTCATTAATGAATTCCTCAATGCATATATAAATTATTCAATATTTTTGTAGAAATAAGAAAGTAGACAAAGGCTTGGGAGTTAGTCTTTTTTTTTTTTTACTCAATCATCTTTTTGAAGATAGTAATAATGTCTGAATTTTTCCCTAATTATTTGATGCCTTTTCTAAAAGCCCTTAAGGCAATAGACCTTTGGCCAGATTAAATAATCAAAAATCATGCTTATCTTTTCCTATGCCAGAACAAATAGGCTGGAAAAGTAGAACTAAAGTAAAACTTTAAAGGAAAAACAAATTTCAAAAAAAACACATTCTATCTTTTAAATATGTAGGCTAAAATAATAGTTTACATTTCTATGTTCTTTTAAGGTTTAAAAGTTCTATCTCAATAGAGCTGGGAAGGAGATTATTATTCCCATTTTCCTGATAAGAAGCAAAGTATTAAGTAGATTTCCTAGTGCTACAATGCCAGCAATCAGGAAGGTAGAGGCTTTAATTTATGGTTTTTAAACTCCAATACCAGTCCTCTTTGCTGTTCCACTTTAATTAACTTCCAACTAATTCATGGTTTGCTGCTTAAAATTTTAAAACTTCCAAAGAAAATCTTCCAAAATTTTTTTTAAAGTAGAGAAAATAAACATTTTTAAATTTGTTGAAGTAAATTATTTCCCCAAAACTGTTGTCTGCTAGAGAAAGCTTAAATATTATAAAAAAGGCAAAGTTCATACCCCAAACCCAAACGTCATTTAAAATCATTTGATCATGATGTAGTCAATAGTGCTATTACTGGAAATGTACATAGAGAAATTCACTCTGATTTTAACTTCTCCTTCCCTGAGGTGTATAGCTGAATGTGAACATCACTAACATTTTTGTGACTTTGGAAAAAAAAGAAATTGCAAAACTCCAACTGTGTGGATTGCTCAAACTTGCCTGTTTTTGAATTTAAATATGACTAGATCTTTAAACAGCCAGTAATTACACACTTTCAATTTAACACTACACTTACTACTACATATGCAATTAATTTTATCAAGGAGAAAAATGTAGTAGGTATAAAGGCAAAGTTAGAATTAATTCTCTTAATTAACAAACAGGTATTAAGATTCCAGATATGATTAACTTCCACCTACAGTAATCTCTTAGCCAGTCAACAAACAAATATTTATTAATCCCACAGTTAAGAATGGTGATTTCAAAGTAAGACAAAATAAAGTTCCTGCCCTCAAAGACTGTTTTCTTGCTTTGTGTCCAAGAAGCTTAGCACAATGATTTGTACATAGTAAGAAATTGTATAAATGCCTGGAGACTGACACTTTCCATTGTTTCATATATACAGACAACAGTGCAAGAGACAGATCTAAAATATTCCTAATGAATTATTATATTTTTCTGACAAAGTCTGGAGAATAAAGGATTGTTTTCACAAATGTCAATTGTTCATTTTTTTTTTCTTTTGCACTTTCCTGTGGGAACACACAGGAGAAAATAACATATCCTCCCAAGGGAAAGATCTCTTTCACCTCTATAACAGGTTTCTCAGACTTGCCTCCTTTTGGTTTTAGTATTGAAAAGAAAATTCTTTATTTGGGCTTTCATCCTGAATAAGTAAAATTCAGGATAAAGAGAATTAAAAGGCTTTTAATATAAGTCAAGGTAGCAATGAGTGGATAGACTGATTAACTGAAGATCAGAAATGGCTTCAAGGTAGGGTCAATTTTAAAGGTAACTTTATTTTTTTATTTTTATTATTATTATTATTATTTTTTTAAGCAATTGGGGTTAAGTAACTTGCTCAAGGTTACACGGCTAGTCATTATTTATGCGTGGGTGCTCATTTTCTGAGGCCGGATCTGATCTCGGGTCATCCCAACTCCGAGGCCGGCGCTCTTACTCACTGCGCCACCTAACCGCCCCTTTAGGGCAATTGGGGTTAAGTAACTTGCCCAAGGTTACAGGGCTGGGTTTTTGTTTGTGTGGATTAAGTGTCAGAGGCCGACTCAGAACTCAGGTCCTTCTGACTCCAGGGCCGGCGCTCTATTCACTGTGCCACCTAGCTGCCCCTAAAGGTAACTTTAAAAAAAAATTAGATATGTCATCTTCCGTAAAATAGGTTGAGCCCTTGTAATTCAGTTCCTCCCTAATGTAGCAAGAACAGGACAACTTGCAGGTAGGGGTTGACTTAGTTATGAAACAAATAGGAAACTGGGTGACACTTCTCCTAATATTGATTTGAAAAGCATGTCTGGGAACAAGGGATAGCTGAGCCAAAATAACTTTCAATATAAAAATATATGTTGGTATACTTTAAAATAATTTTAAAAATTTATAACCAATATAACAGATTTTTTTTGTAATTTATATGTGTTTCAGTATATTCATTGAATGATATTATTGAGAAAGACACCACAGAATGAATTCACCAGATTTCTAAAGGCATCTCTGACACAGAAAAAAAAATAAATTAAAAACCCTTAATCTAAGTATCTTTGTTTGATTTTCCTAGGAACTTTGGTTGGGATTGGGGGAACACTTCTGATCATAAGCTATAAAGACATATTGGTATTTTACTAGCCTACTGAGAAAAGGAGAATAGGAGTGGGTAGGTGGGATGTAGTTAATTGTTAGAAAAAAAAGAGGAAAGGCTAATGTAAGTGAACTTTGTGAAGCAGAGGATTTTGAAAAGTGCTCTGAAGGGGACTGCAGCTGAGACTCTTGTTGACTGGAGGTGCAGGAGGAAACAACACTTTATGGGATCCAAGATTTAACTCCCTGACCTTGCTGTCTTGCTCTTCTTCTTTTCACTTTTTATACTTAACTCTTAGTCTGGTTGTAGACAGCTACCCAGACTGTATTATGCACCATGCTGGCTCAATTCAGTTTAATTAGTGCCTTTGAGAGCCAGTGATAATTAACACAGCAGGAAATCATTGCTGAGTCAACCCCCGGGGAGTGGCAAGCTCAGTGCCTTATCAGGGCATAGGCAAAGCACATGCAGACTAGAGTTATTCAGGGTAAAGAAAATTTCCTCCAAAGAGATTTCTCTCCAGACAAGGGTCAATTAAAGCTAAGTCTTGTAGTTAAAGTAACTACATTGCTCATTGCTCACTGATCACAATGAGATTCATTCATTCCTTCATTCAGTAAATGCATACTGAATGCCCATGAGTTAAGGGATTTCAATTCAATTTTATTTCATTCCATTCAACTGAATGGATTTTGAACATGGAGATACATATTGAAATGGCAGTTCTGTTCACTCCTACATATGTGACTTCCAGGAAGACATTTAGCCTCTCTGGGCCTCAGTTACCTTATCTGCAAAATATGAATAGAACTAGATAATCTCAGGAATGTCTTCTATATTAGCCTAAATTCTAATTAAAACAACAACACTTGTCCTAGGGGACAGGGAACAAAATAATAATTGCCACTATTGTTACTGGTCCTGCTGCTGCTGCAGCTGGAGAAAGAAAAGAAGAAGGAGGAGGAGGAGGAGGAGGAAGAGGAGGAGGAGGATATGAGAAGAAGGAGGAGGAGAAAGAGAAGGAGGAGAAGAAGAAGGTGGAGAAGAAATAGCACCTCACACTTACATGAGTTTAAGTCTTGCAAAACACTTAGTGTCAATAATGAAATAGCAATTTCTCAGAAAGTAATGGTTGCCTTTTCTCTTCCTAAGGTTCAATTCTGGACTTGACACTGCATTTGTAGTGTCTATTTAGTTCTGCATGTACAAATAATAGATTCTACATTTTACTTCATAGATAGTGTGTGTGTGTATCTCTGTGTGTAACAGAAGTATAAGTATTATTTAGTTGTTGTGTCTATCATTTCATGATATGTGGACCATAACACACCAGACCCTTCTATCCTCTGCTATCTCTCTAAGTCTGTCTGAGTGCATCTTCATTGTTTCCATAATATTATCTAAACATCTCACCCTCTGTCATCCCCCGTTCCTTTTGCTTTTAATCTTTCTCACTATCTGGGCCTTTTCTAATAAGTTCCATCTTCTCATTATGTGACCAAAGTATTTAAACTTCAGCTTCAGTTTCTGACCTTCCAAGTGAATAACCTGAATTAATTTTATCTCATTACTGTACAAGGGTCTCTCAAAAGCCTTCTTCAGCACCAAAATTTTAAAGCATGAATCCTGCTGCATTTAGCTTTCTTTACAGTACAGCTCTTACAACCATACATTGCTACTGTAGAAACCATAGTTTTGACTATATAGACTTTTGTCAGCAAGGTGTTGTCTGCTTTTTAGTATGCTGACTAGTTTTGCCCCAGCTTTCTTTCCAAGAACCAAGAATCTTTTAATTTTATGGCTACAGTCACCATCCATAGTGCTCTTTGAGTAAAATAATTTAAAATCTCACACTCTTTTCTTTTCTCTTTTCCTTCTATTTTCCAGAAAGTGATAGGGCCAGTTGCCAAGCTCTTAATCATTTGTTTGTTTCTTTGGGGGGGGGGGCGGTATTAAACTTATAGCCAGCTTTTACAGTGTCCTCATTCCCTCATCAAAAGGCTTCTTAATTCCTCTTCACTTTTGGTATCATTTGCATATCTGAGATTGTGTATATTTCTCCCAGCAACCTTTATTCCAGCTTTTGATTCATCCAGCTGGACACAGAATATATGATGTACTCTACATATAAGTTAAATAAGGTAACAATATTCAGCTTTCTTGTACTCCTTTTCCAATCTTAATCCAGTCAGTTGTATGTTTGGTTCCATCAGTTGCTTCTTGGCCCATATACAGGTCCTCTAGGAAATAAATAAGATGATCAGGTATTTTCATCTCTTTGAAGACTCACCACTTTTTTTGTGAACCACACAGTTAAAAGTGTAGTCAATGAAGCTTTTACTGCAGCTCCCCTGCTTTCCCCATAGCCCAGGAAATGTTGGCAATTTGGTCTCCAGTTTCTCAGCCCCTTTGAAAACCAACCTGCTCTTCTGGTAATTCTAGGTTCAGATATTGCTGAAGCCTAACTTGCAGAATGTTAAACACAACCTTGCTGTCATGTAAAATGAGTACAGTTGTTCAGTAGTTTGAACTTTCTGTAGCATTGACTTTCTTTAGTTCTGGGGTATAAACTGATTTTTTTTTCTAATCTAGTGTATACTGTTGCACTTTCCAAATTTACTGGTGTATTGAGTTCAGCATCTTAACACCACGTTTTTAAGGGTTTTAAATAGTTTACCTGGAAATCCATCACTTTCACTAGCCATATTGTTATCAATGATTCCTAATGGCCAGTTGACATCATTGTCTAGAATGTCTGACTCTAGACAAGTAACAACACCATCATGCTTATTGGTAATGTTAAGACCTTTTTTGTATAGTTCCTCTTCACATTCTTTACACCTTTTGTTAATTTCTTCTGCTTCTGTTAAATCCCTACCCTTTTTTTCTTTTATCATGTCAATTTTGCACAAAACTTTCCCTTAATATCTCTAATTTTCTTTAAGAAATCTCATCTTTCTTCTATTACTCATCATTTATCATTTAGTAAATCTTTATCTCTCCTTCCTTTTCTCTGAAATTCTGCAATCAGGTGAGTATTTATTTTCCTTTCTCCTTTCCCTTTCCCTTATCTTCTTTCCTCAGCTATTGGTAAAGCCTCATGATACAGCAATTTTGCTTTCTTGTTTTTTTCTTTGGAATATTTTTGTTGCTGCTTCCTGTATGAAATTATAAACCTCTGTCCATAGTTTTTCAGACATTACATCTACTAAATGTAATCCTTTAAACCTATTCATCACCTCTACTTCATATTCATGTGTGTTCCGTATACATTCCCCATTTTAGTACATTATTTATATATGTTATACAAAATACAAACATAGGTATGTGTTTATAAATGTGGAGGCATTGTCCAGTAGTTAGAGAATAATTCTCAAAGCCACCAGGTTACCTAAATGTAAACCCAGAGTAGTTATATAATGTTTCTGTGTCCAATGTCCCCAAGCATTCCTCTAAATTTTTAAATGAAAAAAATTACTTATTATCTTATATTCTGAACTCAGTATCTTCCATAACACTGGAAAAATCTGTGTAGCAATCATGTGCAAAAGAAATATGCAAAGGAAATTTTGAGAAGAGAGAGATGCATCATATTTTGTTGGTTCTTTGGGAGAGGGTATACCTGCTATAAAATTTCTTATAATTAAAATTATAGCAAAGATACATAGTCTAATAACTGTAATTCAGCAAGTGATGAAGTCCAAAGTGGGTCATATAATAAAGGTGTCATAATCCAGAACCATCAACTACATGGAGACTAATTGAAAGTATAGTCATTTTATATTGATCTCAATTTTAAAGTCTGTATTTATCTAATAGGAAAAACATTAGAGTTTATAATTTAAACTAGAATCAATATATTGTGTTGAAATTAGCTAGTTTAGTGTAAGAACAGTCAGTTTGATATGAGACAAGCTGGTCTGAGATTTGAATCAGAGTCCTGCAATTTACTGGTCTTCTGACCTTTGATAAATCACTTCATCATTTTAGGGCCCACTTTCCTTATTCATTAATTCAGAAACAATTTATTTGCAATGCACCCTGATAGCTAGTACATGAGGATGCAGGGACAAAAATAAAAACAAAAATAATCCCTTGTCCTTACGCAATATAAAAATCGTGACTCAATGATCTCTAAAATCTCTTCTAGTCTGACACTCTGAGATCACTTAGGATTCACCAAAGAGAAGCTTCTCATTATGAGAAACAAATACTCCAACCATGCTTTTGGTATATAACTGCAGGACCCCTTGACTTATCAGAACAGAATCATTACCTCCTAGGTCAAAAGAACCCAAAGCAATTTACCTGTAGTTCAGACATGTTAAAGTATTTTTAAACTTCAGCAATCTTATATGAACAATCAGGGTACCAAAGGAAATTGTATTTTATTTTTCACAGTATGTCAAAGGAGATAGTGACCATTTGGACCTGTATAATGTTGTCAAAAGACCACTGTGAAAGACTATTACATTATCAGCAGGTGTTTAAATGTGATACTTTACAAATGTTATTTAACCTTCCAAAAGAGAGCAAGTTGCCCTGATATGTTACTGTATTTTAATTTTTTTTCAGAAGTGTGGAAAGGGCCAATATATTGAATGTCACCAAACAATATATTAGTTCTCCCCTTATTCAAGACAAATTAAAACAGATTTTGGAAACTAATCTTTGAATAATGCAGGAGGTAATGAGGAATAGAGGGGAAAAAACTAGGTTATAAAGCAGAAGATTGGGGTCAGTCTTGGTCTTCCAAATAAGTACTTATGTGATGCTCTAAGTCACTTACCTTCCCTGGTCTTCAATTTCCTTATATGTAAATTGAATGTGGTGGATGAAATCATTTGTAAAATATCTATCAGGCTCTACTTTTTTACATTGTTCATTCAATTTGTTCAGTGATTAGTAGTGGTCCAGTATTGACAATCAATCAATCAATCAATGAATAAAAGAAAAGGGGGCAGACCGAAGAAGGCAGAAAGAATCCAGAAAGTTGCCTGAGCTCTCCCCACTTTCCCTCAGAAACATTAAATCAAGCCTCTAAAAGAATTCTCGGCAACAGAATCCATAAAAAAGATAGAGTGAAACAACTTTCCAGTCCAAGAAAACTTGGAAGACTTCAGGAATGGTCTGTCTCACTTGGGTAAAAGGGTAGCACAGACCAATACAGGTGGTGTCCAGGCAAGATAATAGAAGACTTTAAGCTTCAGCACAGATAAATAACAAGGCCAAGAGCTGAGATGTCCTGCCACAGGACAGAATGTAAATTTCCATCCCAAGGCACAACAGGTGCAACTAAGTTGGGTCACCGTGGTGCAGTGAAAAATCTGCCAGTCCCAGAGACCTGGGTACAGAAAGCCATTGACAAGACACCTCATCCCCAGTGCAAGAAGCTTAGGATAGTGTCCCCTATACATCAGTAGCAGAGTTCAACTTATAAAAAGAGCTAAAGATTAAAAAAATATTAAAATAAAAGCTAATATGGCAACAGAAACACAACACAAACTCAGAAAGAGGAAAACAATGACAAAACACCAACTTGTGAAGTCTCAAACGGGAATATGAATTGGCCTCAAGTCCAAAAAGTACTCTCAGAACATCTCAGGAAAGGATTTTAAAAATGAAGTAGGAGTTGGGGCGGCTAGGTGGCACAGTGAGTAGAGTGTTGGCCCTGGAGTCAGAAGGACCCGAGTTCAGATCCGGCCTCAGACACTTAACACACACACAAACAAAAACCTAGCCGTGTGACCTTGGGCAAGTTACTTAACCCCAATTGCCCTCAAAAAGAAAAAAAAATGAAGTAGGAGAGGTATAAAAAATTGGGAAAATAAATGTGATTTATACAAGAGAATAATGAACAAAGAGTCAACAGTTTGGAAAAGGAAGTACAAAAATTGACTGAAGAATACAATACTTGAAAATGAGAATTACCAAATGGAAAAAAAAAATCACTGAAGAATACAATTCCTTTAAAAGTAGAATTGCCCGGGCAGCTAGGTGGTGCAGTGAATAGAGCGCCGGCCCTGGAGTCAGAAGGACCTGAGTTTGGAGCCGGCCTCCGACACTTAATCCACACAAACAAAAACCTAGCCCTGTAACCTTGGGCAAGTTACTTAACCCCAATTGCCCTAAAGGGGCGGTTAGGTGGCGCAATGAGTAAGAGCGCCGGCCTCAGAGTTGGGATGACCCGAGATCAAATCTGGCCTCAGAAAATGAGCACCGACACATAAATAATGACTAGCCGTGTAACCTTGAGCAAGTTACTTAACCCCAATTGCTTTAAAAAAAAAAAAAGTAGAAATGCCCAAGTGGAAAAGAAGATAAAAAAGCTAACTGAAGAAAACAATTCTTTAAAAATTAGAATTGGGTAAGTGGAAGTTAATAACTCTATGAGACATCAGGAATCAGTCAAACAAAATCAAAAGTATTAAAAAAGAGAAGAAAATGTAAAATACCTCATTCGGGAAAAAATGACCTGGAATATTTAAGAATTATTGAAATGGGATAAATTTCATAAAATAAAGAGGCATGAAAGAATTATTACAATAGAGTGATAGATGGGAGGGGATGAGCATTGTGTGAACATTGCTTTAGTTGGATCTGGATCAAAGAGGGAATAACATATGCATACAGTTGGGTAGAGAAATTTATCTTACCCTATAAGGAAGCAGGTGGAGAAAAGGTAAAGAAAAGGGAGGGAAGGGGCTGATAAAAGGGAGGGTAGATTTGGGGAGGCAGTGTT